>VDFB02337533.1:301968-316933 GCA_007258455.2 Sequoia sempervirens
TGATCTTCCTTATTGAGTGAGTAAACCATCGAATTTTGACCTCGAAACAATATCCACGAAACTCATCCAACATCCTAGAAACTTCTTTTGAAACAGCCTCACTATCCTCCTTACTCACTCTAGGAATCAATGCATAGCTTACATGCTCATGCTTCATACCTTCTAAAAAATTTCTTCCATCTACATAACAAATTCTAGCACTACTGCATACCTTTTCTTCGGTCTCCTTCAGGGGTTTCAACTTGTGACGAACCCCATCCTTTGTCAAAGAATAAGTGTTTGCATGGCCATCATGTATAGCATGCCTATCGAACTACCATGGCCTCCCCAACAACATGTGACATGCATCCATGGGAATGATATCATAGAGTACCTCATCATGGTACCTCCCGATCTTGAACTTTACTAGGCACTGCTCATTGGCCAAAACTTTGTGGTCTTTTTGCAACCAGGCAATCCGATACGGATGTGGGTGCCTTTCCCTCTTCAGCTTCAACTTTGTGACCATCTCTTATGACACCAGATTATTGGTGTTTCCACCGTCAATAATGACATCACAATATTTTCCTTCACACTTACACCTTGTGCGAAATAGATTCTTCCTCTGTTATGGTTCATTTTCTTCAGTCACCAGGGCTCTCCTAATCACTAGGGCTTCTCCCCTTTCAGCATCATCTGAATGTTCAGATTGGGCCTCCTCATTTGCATGCGCAACCCTTCCATGACCTTCTCTCCTTTTGTCTGCCCTTCCTTGGTGTTGTGGACATTCATAGGCTCGATGCCCTTCTTCACCACACTAGAAACACGCTCTTTTGAAACCACCTCTTCCATCCTTGTTCATATCCTCGGGTCTTCACCCTTGATCACCAATCGCTTTGACTTCACGAGGGCCAGAGAAGTTGTAATCTCTTGGCTTTACTGCACCCAGTTATCTCACTTTTCTTTTCATCATGCCTAACTTCCGGTCTTCCATCGCCTTCCACTTTGACCTCCTCGGCCCTTTTGTTTCCCATCAAATTTTTGTTCAGCTTCTCCACCTTCAGCAAACTAATACACATCCTCAATGGTATTGTCTGACCAGGGCTTAACTCCCTTAGCCCGGTCGTGAACCCATTAAGATATTGGGCTACTCTTCTCCTATCGGGCCTGTGGCCCGTTTTGATGATTATCTTGTGAAAATATTTAGTATATTCTTTCACAGATCTGCTTCCTTGCTTCAACCCTTGCAATTTCTTCAACAAATCTAACTCGTAGTCCACTAGTATGAACTACTTCTTCAATTTCTCTACCATGCGATCCCATCTAGTGATATTTCTTTTTCCTCTTCGATTTCTTTCCAACTGGACCTCTTTCCACCAAATACTAGCATGGCCCTTCAGCTTCATTTTTGCAAACTTAACCCGATCTGGGTCCTCTATTTCCTCATACTCAAAATATTCTTCTAGTTTGTTGATCCAATCGATCAACTCTTCCAGGTTCAGACTTCCGGAATAACTAGGGACTTCTGCTCTAGGTCTTTTCCTGATCTTCAAAATGGCCCTTATTAGCCGCATTTGGTCTTGATTAATTGCTTCTTCTTTCTCTTCTACATTTGAACCTTCTTCCTCTCCTTCATCCTCACTTTCCTCCCTCAGGTTTAACCCTCTTCTCAACTGCTTTTGTAACGCATCAATCTATCTTTGGAGGGCTGTCATTGCATCTCTTCCACAAGCATTTTTGCCGCCTCGACCACCTCTAGCACCACCACGCCTACCAAGCATCACTCTTGGAGGCATCTTTCTTGACCTCGACCCACAACCACGGTCCTGGTGTGAATTGCCCCACGATCGGCGATCTGTCCACACGCTCAAGAAAACCCGCTCTGATACCACTTGATGAGGGCGCAGCCTAAGACTTAGAAAATAACCCACAAACAAGAGAATAATTTTATTATTCAGAAAATGGAGCTTTTTACATGCAGAGGATCTCAAATCCCCAAGTTCTACAACACATGCAAGTTATAGGAAGCTACAGAATCACCCTTTCACAATATGCGAGCTTGTCCCCAAAAAGTTACCCAAAAATTAGAAACCCACCCATAAATAGGGCTCCTCTTTAGTTTGGAGCCAAAACAACATTCAAATTTGAGTTTAGGTGGTTTGGCACCGAAAAATTACAACTTGAAGTTCAAATTTCAAAAGAACATTTGCAATTGTATCTTCTAGAAAGTGTGCCAACTTCCCAGGGCCATAACTTTTGATTTGGGACTCCGATTCGTGAACCGTTTGAACCGTTGGAAAGGTCTCAAAGTCAATAACGCACTTGAAATCTGCTATGCCAATTTTAGCAAGTTTTGGGGCCATTCCAAGAACTCTAAGTGCCTCAAATCTAACTCAGAAGATCTTCAGGTGCAAATCTGGGAAACTAAAATTGTAATATCTTTCAACCCAAGAATAGAAAATAAAAACCATAAATTGGGAATTTCATTATGATGAAAAGGGTATCCAAAAATGTAAAAACATCTAAAAACTGAGAAACTTGAAATTTAACTATTTTTGGGTGATGCAAGATTGCCCTTACACCACTGGATGCTCCTGCATCAAATATGTGTGTCAAAAAGGCTTTAGGGTTTAGCCATTTAAAGAATGACTTTGAGTAAGTATAGCCCCAACTGTGGTGGTCCACACAAGCGGACCCACCAGAGAGAGAATCGTTCATACATTTGTGACTTGGATGTCTTTGGTGGCAATGGTGGGCTCGAGGTCCACGTGGTGGAAGGATAGGTTGGTTTTTCCATTAATAACATCCTTAGAGAAATGGATCTTTACAAGTGAAATTCTGCAAAGGTGGACCTGCAAGGGCCCTTGACATTAAGGCTTTCATCGAAATATTTTAATTTTTAGTTGAAGGGGATGGTTCTAACTGCAGAAATCGCAAGGTAGTTGAGGCACGACGACCTTCATCATCGATTGGCCCACTTGGTCATGCCCGTTGAGGGTTTTGACTTGGCACCCATTGATTCGATCCTTTGATGCTTGAGGCAACGACTGTAGGTGCGAGGTTCGCAGGTCAGGAGGTCAATGAGGTTTAGATGCTAAGGAACATAATTTGGGTGGTGAAATTCCCACGACGGTGTCCCACCTGGGTGGGCCCACATGACATCAAAGACTTAATGAATTTTGTTAAGGCCACTCAAATTATAAGTTCAATGTGAGTGTAGGATTATGACAGCGGGTGATCATTGAGCTCTTGCCATTAAAAAACAACTTTGGTAGGATGAAATATTGTGCATAAAAACACATGAAAAACCTCAAGAACAACCTTTGCTTTAACAGAGTGCCAATGCGGGAATGAGGCAGACACGATCCATCATTTCAAATGTGATAAAAAACTAGGTCTAAAGATGAAGCTAGGGTTTGACAGATTTTAGATTTTAAATAACGAAAACCCTCATTACAAAGTTGCTTCAATCATTTTAAATTCCTAGTATAAGAGATAATACAGACTCACCTTGAAATCACGCAGATGATCAAAGAAAATTTAGCTCAAGTCAAATGGGGAACTTTGGGTGCTCATCGGATCTTCTTCTTCTCATCAAATTCAAATGTTGTAGGTGAAAATGATGGGTAACGAGCTTCTATTTATAGGCAAATCATCATTAATGGCGAGCATTAATTGCTAGTACGGCTAGCGAAAGGTTTGTGGGCTGTAGAAACCCATAGCGGTAAGGACGTTAAGCTAAGTCCTAGACGTCGAAGGCGGCTATGGGGTCCGCCATGCGGGCGGACATTGTAGGAAGGCCACTACTTAGCGGCAAAGTGATAATGGTAGTCTGAATAAGGAGACTCATAGATGTGGGTCCGTCGAGATTGAGGGACACAGTGACAAATGGAAGATGGAAATCTGCAGAACAAATTCTGCAGCTACTAAAGACTTAGTGAAATTTTGGGTAAGCAATTTGGTCAAAGGGGATTTGATGACTTTAAAGCATGTGACCAATTTAAGCTCAGAAGTAGGGGCATGCAAAATGAGGCAAGAGAAAAAACAACCTGGTGAAAGTGAAACAAGAAGAGAGGATCCCTAGTCTAAATGGGGTGTGTGTGCTATAGGCACAACAAATGGCGACCTCGTTGGGAGATCGCTCCTGAGTGTTCCAAGGGTAAGGATTCATCTAGAACCCAAAATCTCTATTTTCTCATACCAGAAGCCAATTTTCTCAAACAAACTAAAGACTTAAATGAGGATGGAATCCTTGGTTGAATCAAATCACAAAATATTCAAAAGTGTGTGCAGTGAGTTTATTCCCCCTCCTTTAAAGACCAAAGAGGACAACAATCAATCAGCCAAGGCAAGCTACATAGATTATCTAACCCCAAAAATAACCTAGACATTGCTTCGCTGCCAGCCAGGCATCTGTAGCCCTGACAAAGTTGTTGTGATCTCCATGAAAATTGCTCTATTTCCAATTGGGCATCCATAGCCCCAATAGAGTTGCTCATACACCCACATAGTTGCCTATTTTTTAGTATTTTCTTTTCTCTTTCTTTTATTTTCATATTTTCTTTTTTATACTCTTTTACTCAACTGCATAAGCATTGAAGCTCATAGTGGGTTTGGAGATCATAGTGGTCACTGAAGCAGACTTAATATTTTTCGCTTTTCGAAGCCTCATGATGACTATCGTATAGCTCATTAAGATTATTTAAGGTGTATATCATGTGTAATTTGAGATAGATGTGAAGGGATTCAAATAAGGGTTTTGTCCTAGGTCAAGTTGGAGTTCAAGAGAGGAAGCCCACTTCATGAAGGCAGATAGAAACTCATAGTAACTAGTGAAGATTTATCCAAGGAATGAAAGGAGCGTACAGCAAAGTGGGCCCTCTGATAAGGCCAAGCACAACCACCGCATCAAGATCAGACAACACCCTTAGCAAAAAGAAAGTCAGGAAAGTGAGTGGAGGAAAAGAAAAACAAAAGGCAAGGACCTACCCTAACTATTTACAACTATATACAAAGGAAGAGCTTGGATATCTCAAGCAAGGAAATAATGCTTGATGTATTGCCCATTGATAGGGAATGGGGCGTCCTCTCCAGTGAGTGTCTTGAGGAAAAAGGCATTATCAAGATGGAAATTTGAAAGGAGTCAAGCTAGAGTTTGTCGAATTTATCATGTCCCCCTTTCTTCTCATGGGCCTTGTCCCAACATAGGACCAAATCTACAATCCTAAAGGCCTTAACTTTGGCTCTATGATCGAACCATCTCTTCACTACGCCTTGGTGTTTGGAAATTTTTTCTATTGCTTAGATACAGACTTCCTCCAAATGCAACAACTCAGTAGGTATTGATTAATTGGAGTGTAGGGATCTTGAGGTGAACTAGGAAAATAGGTTCTAGGCCATAAACAAGGTGGAATAGTGAATTTCCTAGGGCTACCTTATAATAAGTGTGATTTATCCATAGAGGAAAACACAGCTAGGTATGCCAGTCTTTTGGGTTCTTGTCAAGCAATTTTTGTATGACAATCAACATATTTTTGTTTGTGGACTTGGCTAACCCATTCCCTTGGGGATAATAATTAGAAGAAAATTTAAGGGCAATCCCATTATCAAACTCCCAACTAGTAAACTTAAGGGAAGAAAATATAGGACCATTATCACAAACCAAGGAAAACGAGCAACAAAAATAATTTCAAATAAAGCTTTCCAAAAAATTAGTAACTACTTCAATTCTACATTTCCTGCAAGCAATTGCGTCAGTCCATCTAGTGAAATAATCAGAAGCGGTCAAAATATACCTGTGGCCTACAGAGGATGGTGGTCAAACAGGATAGCAACGTACCTTTCCCTGGTGGTAGCAATCTGATAGATGTGATAGGATCTGACATGGTTTTGAGCATCCTTGAACAGGGTTAGCCAGTAATACCTAGCTCATAGGATCTAATGAGTTGTTAAAGGGTCAAACCCATGTCCCTTTTAAGACTTATCATGAAACTCTTTCAACACTTGGGCTACCTCTGCCTTTCCTAGACATGTGAGATAGACTCCCTCATGATTCATTTTATATAAAATAGCTCCTTGCAACATGTAGCTATTTCTTTTCAACCTTAAAGCATGTTTTTGTACTCCTTGCGACTGAGATGGACTTTTGTTCTTCATAAAATAGTACAATGTCATCATACCATTCGTCTAGGGAAACATCCTCTAAGTGATATTGCTACATTGTGAGCTCAGGTTTCATTTCTAGCATTGTGCAAGTGATAGCTTGTCCTCTGACAACCTTCATGGGTTGAATCTCCATGTCATATTCCTACAACAAGGTGACCCATTTTTCTCTTCTTTCTCTTGGTTCATTATACATCAATAGGGTCTTAACACCTGGGTCTGGAACAATGGAAAACACTTTATTCCTTAGGATGTAATGTTGAAACTTCTTAACAACACAAACTAAGGCATACACCTACTTTTCAACATTATGATAATGTAATTCTGCATTCTTTAATGGGGCACTCATAAAAGCAATGGGGTGCTCATTCCCTTTGTCATCTTTCTACGTTAACATGTTGCACAAGTGATTTGAAGAAAAGGAATAGATGTAGAAAGGCTTCAAATAGTCTAGACTAACAAACACTAGAGTGTCTACAATAGCCCTCTTAATTTCCTCAAAATCTTGTTTGGTTTCTTATGTCCATTCCACTTTGGCATCCTACTTGAGCATGGCATTCAATGGCTTAACTATCTTTGTGAATCCTATGATGAACTTCCTGATGAAATTGATCTTTCTGAAAAAGGACTTCACATTTCCTTTTTGCTGCCTAGAGGTTGAATTTTTAAAATGGCCTATATGCACTCTGGATCTATGGAGATTCCCTTTTCTGAGATCACATGTCCTAGCAACTTTCCCTCAGTCACCCCAAAGATTCACTTCTTCAGGTTCAGTGAAATGTCGAACTCTCTGCCTTTTAGGAAAACTTTGCACAAGTTAGAGACATGGTCTCCTCTTTCCTTTGAGAAAACAGTGAGGTCATCCATATATATGATGATGCACTTGCCGATGAGATCTTTGAAGGCTATGTCCATGGCATGCTAAAATTTCATGCCTACATTAATAAATTTGCATGACATCCTTCTATATGTGAACATTCCCCACTTAGTGGTAAACTCTTTTTTTTTTATCCTCATATTGCAACATCACTTGATTATATCTTGAGTAGCCATCAAGAAATAACATCATTTTCTAGTCGTTTACAATTTGGAGTACCTCATCCAATGAGGGTACCAGATGGTTGTCCTTTTCAGAAGCTCGGTTTAGATTCCAGAAATCCACGCATAGTCTAATTTCCCCATTCTTCTTCCTGACTGAAACTAGATTTTCCACCCATGTGGAGTGGCTAATAGGGAAGATAATTCTGGATAAAATAAACTTCTACACTTCCTTGAAGATAATAGGCTCTAGCAATGCATTAATTGGACATTGACATTGTTGGAAGGGCCTCACATTTGGTTTGAGGGGAATAGTATAAGTGATGATTGATGTATCATATGTTTTGAGGTCTTCGTATCCCCAAGAAATCACATCATGGGAAGTGTGCAAATCATCAACAATTCCTTTTCTTTCCTTTGAGGTGCACACTTTTTGAATAAAAACATTTTTTACATCATCTGCAATACCCATGTTATAAGAATCACACTGATTATCTATTGAGTCCTTTTTATTCTACTGATCTTGGTCTCTGATGTGATCCAAATCAAATATCCTCTCCAATTGGACCATGCCTCATGGTATTTTGTTGGTTTTTAAATTGATTACTCCTTTCATATCAAGTTCAGCCTCTCCCAGTTCCACTTCATCAATGATTTGGGAAGAAAATACATCTGAGCTACTGATGAAGTCAAGGATATGCTTATCATCATTAAACACTTGGAAGTAAGTGACATTGCCAGGCACTGACGAGGTAGAAGTGAGCTCTACAGTGAATTTCTTTAGACCAGTCAATGATAAGGGCTAAAGGGTACTAGCCTCCTAGGCCAAGGCATCAACGGTCTGATTCTTGTTGTGAGGAATGAGCTGAATATTGAATGCATTGAAACCTTCTATGAGATCCCATACCTTGTGCCTATAGTTTGCTAGCATTTTATCATGAAAAGAGTATAATTTCTTAACTTTTTTGACTACTAATTCAGAGTCCCCAAAGACTTGCAACATCTTGACTTTCTTTCTAAATTCCATTAGTACTTAGTGAACTAATACTTCGTATTTTGCTACATTATTTTTGTAATAGAATTGTAATCTATGGGTAGTGAAATACATCTTACTTGTAGGACTGATGAGCTCAAAGCCTGCTCCCGCTCCTTGATTGGATTTGGATATATTGAAACGTAGTATTCAAAACTCAGAGGGACTTGTGTATTTGAACCTGATGGAGCATACATCCTCTCTTGGTTTCACTTCTTCTTCTATACCTCTAAGGGGATACTTGTGCTCGGGCTAGCCTTGATCTCGTTGTTTTTCCATATTCTCTCCTGGAGCGATCTCCCCTTTGATGTACTCTTTCCATTTGACATAGGAAACATTCAAATTTTGAATGAGCCAAATTGTGTACCCTACACCATCTTGGAAATAATAACTCTTCAAAATCCATCCTAGCTCCTAGACTGAGTTGATCATGTACATGTTTCTGCATAAACTCCTGGAAGCCATAAAGCAACCCAAGGTGGCCATCCTCGTGGGATTCTTCATCCTCTGACTCAATCAAAATTTCTATGCTATTAGGAAGAGAGGTTAAATTAGTGGGGACATCACATAGCACAAGGACCTCTTTCTCTTCCTCTTCTTCTTGATCCTAGTAAGAGTGGGGAAGTAGTTGCCCAACCCTGTTTCTGCAAACAACACCTCATTCATGTTATTGTATTCAGCAATCATGAACTTCATCCTAGGTTCTTATTCAATGTGCATTTGATTACGCAGTCCCTTCCATGGAATCCATAAGTGAGAGTAATCTGTGTGGCATAACCATTCAAAGCTCAAATGAAATCTCTTCCCAATATAATGCCATAGGTGTCTAGGATGTTAGCAACCTGGATGTCAATGACTTGTTGTAACCTTGGGTCAACTGTGACTTGCATAGGTATTCTATTCAATTCCCCCACTATATTCACCTCAATCTTATCAAGTTGAGTCACCTTTCATTTGGAAGGGGTCACAGTTATTCCTAGTGCCTAGCATACTGCAAGTGGCCTGACATTAGCTGAGGCTCCTGAGTCTAGCAGGCAATTATGGAGATTTTTATGGAATATATGGATTGTTAACAAGAAGGGAGGAGTCTCCAATCTTCCTTGAAATAGTCCCACAAAGACATCAACTTGGGCTACTTGAGCCTTATCCTTGTCATTGTTCTTGTCTCTTGTTTGTACTTGACCTTGCTCTTTGGTCGGTGGTTTTCCTAGCAACTGACTTATACTAGTTTGCTAGTTTGGGGGTTGATCAAACTTCTTTCCTATGATTTCCCTGATCACCGACTCATTTTTGGATGTGTCAAAAGAAACTTTCTTTGTAGGTACATCTTGAGCTGGTTTTGATGAGACAGTCCCATTTAATGACCTAAAGAAGGAATTACTGACAGCGGACACTCTTAATAATTCAAAGGTTGACAGGCTTACTTTGAATTTCTTGAGTTCAACTGCTACATATTCGCCCATTTTTTTGACCTTTTCCTCAGATAAAGGGCATTGGGAAGCATTGGTGGATTGAATTTGAGTCTAATTTGGCTGCCTATCTTTATTGAAATACTAAGTAGGCACGTGGGGATAAGTTGGATTGTTGCTGGCAGTAGGGTCAGGTGGAGTATTGAAATTGTTGAGAGGGGTAGAGGTAGTAAAAGGACCACCAGCTTTCCTATTTCTTAAGTTGTAAGGAGTCGCTCTTTGGTGGAACATATGGACCTCATCCTCACATGGCTCTTCTTCATCTATGGGACCATTATCTACTGAATCAAAGAGCTAAGATAAAGATCTCTCATTACTTACCTCTTTCGCTTCTCCTTCCTTGGCTGCAACCTCCTTCTTGGGTGAGTTTATTTCACTTTGTGGGAAAGGGGCTTGGTTAACCATCAATATTGATGAATCAGATGACTTCGATGGCACAAGGTCTCTATAGCCTGAGACATCAATGACATTTTGGACCTCCACTTGGAAAAATTTTGTAGCAATTTGGAACTCCGGGCAATCCAACTCATAATTCTTGTTGGTTTTATGAATTTGGCACCATTCGACCAGGGCCACTTCAGCTAAGTAAACTCCACTTGTGGACTTGTAGACACTGCTTGGTTGGTCAAGAGGTGTGGAAAGAACTTCATTGTTTGGCCTAGTGTTCCAAGTCCTATTTTTCCTTTGTGACGACCTTCTTTCAATGTTCTGCCCTAAATTTTGACCTCTTTCATAATTTTGGCCCGAAGATGTACCAAAATCACGATTGTTTTGATTGAGGTTGGCTTGAATGCTTCTCTAAGAAGCCTCTAGTTGGTTGTTTTATTTCCTCAAATGAGTCATATCGGTGGACAACTTCTTCACTAACTCAGTTAACTCATCAATTCAATCCTTATCCATATTTCCTTCAGGAGGCACTAAGTTCTAAAGGAAAATAGGTTGTGCCAAAGGTTGGTTCTGTTGGGTAGATAGGAATTTAGAAACCTACAAGTATGAAGGCACCTGAGGTTGTTGCACATATGACTATTTTTGTGGAGTCTACAAGTATTTAGGAACTAAGGGAGCTTGTTTTAGTGGTTGCCCTAGGTGTGGCACTATTGGAAGCTGAGGAACTTGGTTCAACAATGGCATTTGATGAGCCAAGGCATGAGTGAGCCCTTAGATTTGAGTTGGGTTGGCAGCTAGCCCTAATGAGGGAAACACCACAATGTGATGTCCCAAGTTTGTTCTTGCTTTCACCGCTTCTCCATATGCATCCACTAATCTTGCAGGCAGTTGATGCATCCTTTTGACCAATGCAGATGTGAGATTATTCAAGGCAATATAGTATACTATCCTACTTGAAGCGTCGTCAACTACGTAAGGTGATTGTAATTTCATGTAATCCATGTGAAATCAATCATTGAATGAGTTGATAGGCTCATTATCCTCCCTCTTGATGGACATAAATTGTTGATATAGCTCTGTAGGACTGACAAGAACCTTGAACTTTTGCAAGAATGTGTTCTTCATGATGTTCCAAGAGATAATGGAGCCTGTAGGAAAATGGATGTACTAATAAAATGCTCCATCCCTCAATGGGTAAGAGAAGAGCCTACAAGCCACATCTTCATGTTTGCTATGCATATCCTTTAATGTTTTTTGGAAGATCTTGATGTGTTCTTTTATTTTCCTTTGTGGATCATGTGGATGGAACTTGGTATAGAAGCCTTCTGGATTCTTCTGCATTTCGTGGTAGTCATTGAAGGACAAGGGCAATGGGTTATTACCCAACCAAGCCATTGTGGGAAGTGGACGTTGCACCAGCTATGCTATTATAACTTAGGGTTGAAATGGAGCAACAACTAAGACAACGCCTTGTGAATGAGATGTGGGGATGAGGGCATCACCTTGGATGTGGGAATCAAATGGGGAAAATATTGTTTGGGATGAAGGAGAAGATGGAGATGGAAGGATGGAAAGGGATGGAGGGGATGGAGGTCAAATGGTTGGAGTTGAATTTGATGCTTCCCCTTTCTTGGCTCTCCTAGCCTTCGTAGGGGGCTTAAGCTCTACCTAGGAAGTCCCCCTTCATTGGTGTTGATCTTGTTATCCCATGAGATCTTTGGGAGGAAGATGACCCAGATTGATCCAACTTAGTTTTCCCCTCCTTCAAGCACCGGTTCTATTGATGGGTGTTTTTGTACCTCTCAACACAGAAAAAGCACAAGTGCAATGTCTCTCTTGAAAGGCAATTTTATGCAACTAAGTTTCAAAAAATCACCCCAAGGTCTCTCAGGTGTCAAGACATGAAATGCTTCGAATAGTTCAATGGTTGATGTGATTTATTGGTAATCACAAGGAGGCCTTTATGGTTTGATAAGATTGAGGAATTGGGTCTGAAAATGGAGTTTTATAAATTTTGGAAATGAATGAGTAGTTGCTACAAGTTCAAAATAGTAAACTAAAACTCTTTCTTGCTCATCAGATTTGGCTTTATAATGATGCTTGAACTTTGTTTTTACTTTAGATTTTTTTAAAAAGGAAAAAAGGTGAAAGGGTTAGAAGTTTGCTAGACCTGTAACTAATGATGAACAGTAACAATGGAGGATGCTACAATGGATAGACTTGCCACAACGGAGTTCCACTTAACCAGGGACAACCCACAGTCTCGTGAAACTAGTGCAATCTTCAAAGGGTCATTGCAAATTTTCAAATTGTTCATTCACGATTAAATCATGAATAACAATTAAACTTAGATGCAACAATATAAATGAGCTCAGGCTAACTTTACACAGCAGTTTATCATCAATAAACAATAAAAAGTATGAGCTAGGAAGACATCAAACACCATAGCATACTTCACCATTAAAGCACAACACGAACTAATAACTAGAAATAAAATAAAACTTGGAACAACAAAGCTAAAATCTACTACTTGGAGATAGAATCATGCACACATGAGAGCAATACACAAGAAACCATCAAAACAATACTTTTCTCATATATTTTTACAGCAACATGTCTTTACAACAACTCATCTCTCCTTTTGAAAATGAGAGGATGCCCCCTATTTATAGTTTTCAAAAAGTGAAATGAATGGACAAGATTCATTTACAATGAGTGGCTCAGATTCATTTTCACTTAGGGTTTCACCTACCCCCAATATATTACATTATAAAATAAACTATTTTGTCTTTTCCCTATTTCATCTTCTAGTCTATTTTGTCTTGTAGTTGTTTTTGTCTTTAGTTGTCTTTTCAGCTTTTATAACTACTTTAGAAAGCATTCATCATCGATGATAGGATTTCTATCTTCCTTCTGCATTGTTGCATACTCAACCAACTTTTCAATCATGGCTATGAGTTTCTTCTCCTCAGATAGCTTGGGCTTGAGGATATGGAAGGCTATCTTCTTGAATCTGTCAGTGATTTTCTCCTAGTGATTGGTGCACTTTGGTTTATAACCTGCTCAGACTGAGAGAAGGCCCTTGTAGCAAAATCTATAAAATATAGTGACAATGTATCTCCAGGCCCTTATTCCATCTTCTTATGAAATAATGGATTGATCTTTTTTGGGTCTAACTCCAGAGCAGGCATTTCATATCCTATCATCATCTTCAGATAATCTTTGCTATCTATCTAGTGCTCCATGAGCCATTCACGATCAAGCTCCAATTCATGCAAGGACTTCTCCAGAATTTCTTTCTTGGAATCAAGATTAATTTTCCATGTTTCAACCAACCAATGATCTTCTTTTTGTAGCTCCAACTCCTTTGCCCATGTTTCTTGGGAGAGCTTTAGGATGCTCTCAACCTTATGATGGGTGATCCTATACAACTCGGGGAACTCGGGGAACTCTTTACAAGAATATTTTGGTTGCATGTCGAATGCCCATGTCTCTATTATATACTACCCTATGAAACCAGTCTATAGTGGACTTGGTCTAGTTTTTCATTTTCTGCATTTTATTTAGCTCCTCCTTAGATAGGAGAGTAGGTGCAAATGATTTTTCCAGAGTATCTTCCTCTGTACAATTCCACTATTGGATGTAAGTGGTGAGGTCCGCCACTTGTGATTTTAACTCGTCCGTAATGGACTAGTCTTTATTCATCTATTGTATAATGGTGGACACTGATCCTTGAAGATCATCCATCTTCTACTCATGAGATGTTGGGCCTAGGTTGATCGTGGATATCTGTTAGTCTTTCCCCTGAATGGTTTTCTCATCTTTACCAGCTATCGGGGTGGCAATTTGTAGCGTTCGATACCTAGAAGCATCAACTATGATATGTCACTTGATTTTAGGCTTCCTCACCTTTCGGGTCCTTGTCTAGGCTCTGGAAAGAATTGCTTTTAATAGCACCTTTGGATTAGCAACCACTGGAGCCTTCTTCTTCAAATTTTGTTCCAACCATGCAGGAACCTCTGTTTGACTCCTTGGTGGTTCATGATCACCTTCCTCTCCCTTTTCTTTCTATGGCTGATCTTCTTCATCACTAGGAGCCTTTTCCTCATTCTTTTCCTCATCTTCTTCCCTTTCTGGTGCAGTCCTTCCTATATTATGCTCGGTGGAAGCTACACTTCCTTCAATGATATTTTCCTCTTGCGTCACCCTCTCTTTATCATCTTCATGCTCAATTTCAACATTTTGCTTGGGCTTAGTGCTTTTTTCTTTTATCTCCTCTTCTTCTTTATCCTTTTCTTCCTCCCTTTCTAGAGACACTCGGCCCTTATTTTGGCCATTCCATGGAGGTTCTTCAATTATCTCTACATCTGGATCCGTGTCTATCTTCCCTTCTTTGAAGCGGTGCTCCTCTGGGTGTGTCTCTTCTTCTGGCTCCTGTTTCGATGTCTCAACTACATACTCATCACGACCCTCAGTATCTTCTTCCTCAAAGGTTTATGGCCTTTCTTCATTAGAAGCCACCTTGTCCAATTTTATACTTAATCTACCTTCTAGATGTTCAAAATAATCATCTCTATTAGAATCATCAAGCTCCTCAGCTATGTCCCTCGCAGCCTCTTTGTGTTTCTCTACGCTTAGTCTCTCTATTTCTTCTGAGATTTGTATTGTGGCCTCCATTTTTAGCAGCTCAATAGGTGGTGGGGGAAGGGACAAGGTAGCAGCAAGATGGGCCATTAGTGCTTGTACCTTGGGGTCAAGGATTACCCCAGAGAGCTCAATGGGTATGTTTTGTGTATATGTTACAAAAGCTTGCAGCAAGATGGGTAGTGCCATAGATGTTGATGGTATAGAAGGAAACAAAATAGAAAAAGTAGGTAATGGAGGTAGAAACTAAGAA
>VDFB02337534.1:0-66288 GCA_007258455.2 Sequoia sempervirens
GATGTCAGGAGGCATACCCAAGTTGTCCAATTCATGCCCTGGAGACACCCTAGGCAAACCCCTCCCTAAAATGAGACCCAAACCCATTCAAACTGAGTACAAGGGCCAGGATAGGCAAACCCAATAACATATGTAAGCTATTCTATCCGGCATAAAGAGTGGAATCATTCTACTGTATTTACTTTGTGTTGTAGTATCATTGTTTTTCAATCTAAATAATCAGTATATGTATCGTCCCCATTATGCCAATGATATGTTGTCAATTTGGTAATGTAATGCTATTTCCCTAAAATGTCTAGATTGATATTAAGGAAAACAAAAATTCCATGAGGAATTCAAAGTTGTTTATGAAAGATTTCATTAAGATATCCTACTACTTATAGATTATGTTGCAAATTGTTTAAAAATTTTACTTCAATGGTTGGTGGTTTAGACTTGGTACTTTCTATCTGTTCAGTCTAGATTGTGGGTCTTAAGAAAGGTTATATGAATCTATTATTTAGAAGTATGTACGTTACTTTCCGACCCTTCTCTCCTTAATCATATGATGAGTTGGAGACTTTGGAGGTGATGTGTTTCAAAACAATTAGCCAGCTGATGATGTTTTGATGGTTCTGTCTAATTAGCTTGAAAGGCAGTGTTTTAACTTTGTAACTAGAAGATGTCTTATAATAAACATTGAACACTCTCATTCATAACTGCATATAGGAGAAACAAATTCCAAAATCAAATGTTGACCTTTAATTGTTTAATTGCATTTCTACCATCTCATAAATGGATCCATTCTGGCGTTGAACGTGACTATAGGAGAAACAAATCCAAAATCAAATTTGGAAGCTTATTTAGATAATATTGTTTCTTTTCCATTTATAATATTTTAGACTATTACAAGTAAAAGTAAACATAAAATAAAAATAAGAAAATCTTTTGTATCAAAAGATTTAATTACTACTGGGCAAATCAAGATATGTTCTAAATATACCAGTAAGAAATAGGAAAATGAAAGCAACTCTGAAAAGAATAAGCAGACAAAAACAATAAAATCTATTGAATCTAGACAGTAACTTTCAAAAAATCAAGACCTAGCATTTCAAAAACTACTAATCAAAGCCGCAAAGTTACATCTAGCTCAATGAAAAAGCTCAACAATTCAGTATCTTGACAGTATAAAAAAACACAGGATAAAATCAAGATAGTTAAACACCCATGTACAAAACAATATCAAGTAGTAAATCACGTGATAACTAGAAGTGGATTTATAAGTCACAAAGCAAACCTGGTTGGCTCACTGATACGTGATGCAAGCACATGAACATTTACACCCTCCAGTAGTCTATAGTTCTTGCCCCAGGTTGAATTTTTCCCTAACCAACCTCCAAATCTATTAAAATTGCGTTCTCCCTGCCAAAAAAGACACATTCCAAGAAATAATATGGTGCAAAAATACAAATGTTATTACTAGAATGTCTTAAAGAAGGAAAAGGATTTATACATTGACATATTTTTTGGAATGTACATTAACACATTTTACAATTATTCCTACAAAAATTTGCACAATCCATCCCAAAAAAAACATTCAGAGAAATAATATGGTACACAACCACAAATATTATTAATGAAATGTGTAAAAGAAGAAAAAGGAATTGTACATTGAAATTTTTTCATAAATATACAGACACATTTTACAATAGATTGATTTCTGTGCCCATAAGATTTTATGGATTGCAATATCTTACAATAGCTCATCAAGATACTAATCTATGTTTGTAAAGTATTTATAGAAGATTTATGTATATAAAGCATTCACAATTCAATAATATTATCAAGCATTCAGTTTCTTCCACTCATTTACATATTTGATTAGGTGCTCATCTTAAATCATTTTACCAATAGAGATATCAAAGCAGCAATAAAACACGATATTGTCTACTCAGGCCTGTGATATTATAGTGTATAAGGGGTTATAGAATGGCCAATCTGTGACATGCATAACAATTGTGTAGTCATAATGAGTTACCGTCAAGTAAATATTTGATATTTAGTTGATCTAAGGTACATGTGGGATTAAGGGTTTCATCTACTGTTAATGTTATTGGATTAGAGGTTATCTATACTTAATGCAGGATATTATAGACAGTTCAGCCTCCATAATGAAATACTTTGGAGTCATTCGTTTCATAAGCTTTAAGATGTGAGCCTACTTCAAGGGTATTTTTACAGAGTATATTGAATATCTAGTTTTTCTCCAGACTTCAGGGATGGGGAGACAAGGAGACACATTTTACAAGACAGCAAAAAGTTAATTTGATAAAAAATTTAATACAACCACAAATTTAAATACCAGTCATAGTTCTGCTATTGTTTGTTCAGATCATTACAAATTTGATTTTGATGATGTTTTGACTATTAAAAAAAAAAAAAAAAAATTCAACAGATTGCTGCAATCTTAACAACGGATCTCCCAAAATGATCAATAAAATAATAAAATTTTATGCCACTTTTTAACTGTTAGATTTTTCTTCACTAAGGTATCCCGTTGGTAGAAGATATACAAGATAAGCCACCTCTAACTGATGCTCCAAGCAAGTCTTTTCCCTTAGAGCTGCAGTTTGAGCCCAAGCCACCCCTACAAAGTTTGATCTCCCTTCTGATGGCTCAATTTACCCCAAAAATTCAAACACAATCTGCCCTCTTAAATGATAGATTTACCTTCTGAGACTGTGGTTCCTCCTCTATCTTTGATGTGTCTTTATGGCTATTTTTCTCTTGTTCTGGGAGTATCTATTTTTTGCCCACTCTGAGAATTGGCAGAATTTGAGAAAAAATAAAACCTGGACTTCAGAATGCCATTTGGAAAACTATTTTCCCATTTTGCTAGGCTGGCTCATATCTATTTTTTAATTCAAGGAATGGGTTGAGGCGGAGAACCATTTGGGCCTAGATTTCAAAGTTTCTTTATCCTAAGATGGAAAGTTCATCCTCTATGTTGCTCTATTTACCTGTAAAGTTGTCATATGGATCAATCCCCTTGTTAAATTCCCCTATCTGGCATGGTATGTCCATGCTTGCTTCATGAATGTTCCACCTATGAAACTCAAATATTAACAAAAAATTTGAATCCCTTATCTGACCTGGCATGTCATGGATGATTTGGTTCTCAAATTCAAGAAAAAAAAATGAGCTCTATTGTTATTAAAATCCCTTCTTTACGTATGTTAATGGTGTCAAAAATAAAAAAGAAGAATCTTTTTGGGCCAATCAGACAGACCATGGTATCTGATGGGAGATTGAAAACAAGGTTCTTGCACCCCATCTCTACTCAGAACCTTTGTTTGCAGCCCCATATTAGGTCATGGTTTTTGTGCTCTATGCCAATTCAATTCTCCTTTGTGCAACATTGATTTCTTCAAGGCATGCTCATGGAATGTAATATATTTATGAAATTTTTGATACCCTCTCCTGCCACCATTAGCACTTCCACAGAGATTAAATGGAAGGTCATACTCCAACTTGTTGAAATGCTGCAAGTATTATGCTTTTGATAGAGTGGGACCTCCAACGGAAGTTTCTGCAAGGTGAAGGATACCATTTCATACGCAGTTTTAGACTGAGAAGAATACGGATTTTCCAAAACAATTTTGATGGGACAAAAACAAAAATGGTTAACGACTACTCCCAAGATGATGTGTATGCATCCTATATTGCCCTCGTAATTGCGGATGATCTGAAGCTTAAGCTGCTGATAGACAGTGGCATAATGATAGATAAGAATACACAAACGAAAGAAGTATAGACTTTGGAGTGGTGAAAATGTGTCTTGATCGAGGGCATTTAAGAGGAAAAACTGCTTAAATGGATAACTACCAACCTCTTTAGGGTACAACTCTCAACAAGAATGGGGAAAGGATCATTGGCAGATGCAATATTACAAGCTATGAGAGACCAAGGCCAATCAACATATTCAAGATACCTTGAAAATATTAGTAAACCATCTATAGTTTTTAGATCAAAGGTATGGGAGCTCGGTTTTCGTCTTTTTGACCAGGTGCATATAAAGAGATTCCAAACCATTATATCCTATCCCACAATCAAATTGCAAACTAGTTGTTCCTCTAGACATTATCCGAGTTGAGGTTGATGCCCATTGTCTTCTAAAGAAATTAATATAATGCAAGAACACAATAACCACAACATTTCACAAATAAATACAACACAAACAGATTAGCAGCAATACCTTGAAAATAAGAATATAATATAATAGATCCTCACAATATAAGATATGTGAATGAGAATATGCTAAATATTAAAACTGACCTCGACAACCTCAAAATTTGGAAAAAAAAATTAGCTAAAATGTCATAGTAAATCACTACCTCCTATTTATGGTATAAATAGGTTAAAGTGACTCCATAATATTAATTACTATTTGATATTATTAGATGCTATAAGATAATTTTGGCTGTCCAAAGTTTGCACTTGTATTGCAAGCAATAGGTTATTTCCTTCTCATAAATAGGTTTGAGTTGATTCTTACCCTTCAATCGACAACTTTCAAAAGCAATGGCACTTCCCTATTGCATGAGAAATACTCCTATACCATTCCCTAAATCATCACACTCCACAACAAAATTCTTGGTGAAATCTAGAGTAGCTAGAACTAGGGTGGTACACATCCTCCTTTAGGCTCTCAAATGTTGTATTAGCTGTCTCATTCCATTGAAAAGCATCCTTTTTTCAAAAATGTTGTGAGGGTTTCTATTGTGCAACCATAATTATTTACACATCTTCTATAACATCCAGTGAATCCTAGGAAACCTCTCAAGTTCTTAATGGTTTTACAAACCAGCCACTCCATCATAGCCTTGATTTTGTTAAGATCAACTTTGACTTCATCATGCAACACAATGTGACCCAAGTACTCGACTTGAATCCAAAAGTACACTTACAAGATTTTGCATAAAGCTGATATTGTTGGAGAATTTGCAATGCCTGGTCAACATAATGCATATAGTCCTTTTGTGTTTGTCAATAAATCAATATATAATCAAAAAACACTAATAAAAACTTTCTCAACATGGCTTAAAGATGGAATTCACCAAACTTTGAAATGTAGAAGAAGCATTAGTACAACCTAGTGGCATCACCAAAAATTCAAAATGACCCTCATAAATCATAAATGTTGTCTTAGGAATATCTTCTTCCTTAGTTCTAATTTGGTGATAACCTGATCTAAAATAAAATTTTGTAAAAGACAGCTTCATTTACTTCATCTCGCAAATCATCAATGACTAGAATAGGAAACATATCTTTGATAGTGTACTTGTTGAGTCCTTTGTAGTTTGGAATCTGGACACATGCATCAAGTGTCATTCTTCTCACGTATCATCACCACTAGAGAGGAATAAGCACTCTATAACTATGATAGATAGTACTTGCTTCCAACATTACCTATACCATCTGCTCAATTTCACTATTTTGCACATATGGATACCTGTAAGGTCTAATGTTGGGTAGTTGGCTCCCTAGTAGTAGCTGATTGGCAAGAACATGATCTCTTTTGGGAGGGAATCTTTCTGGCATATCCCAGAATTATTGACTGCCTATCTATAATCTCCTACAGATCTAGGGGCATTGAAACCTTTGGCTATTGCACTTCTAATAAAAATAATTGTGTCACAAATATGCCTGCACCCCTTTTTAGCATCTTTTGCATTTGGTGAGAGCCTGACATCAATGGAGACATTGCACGCAACCCTCAGACTTCAAATCTCTTACCCTCTAAATGAAAATGCATGAACAGCTCTTGGAAGTTCAACTCAATCGTTCCCGAAGTAGTAAGCCATTGGACTACCAAAACAATATATGCTCCACCTGTGGCAATAGCAAACACAGGGCAATCTAGACCATAGTCTGCCATGGTAAGTTTAGTATTATGGCATTTCCCTGAACAACTAATCATACCCCCATCAATAATCATGACTTGTAATTCTGGAGTTGGGTAACTAAAATAGTTCAATCATGTCAGTAAATTTTTGTTTATGAAGTGTGAGTACTTACTAAGTCATCAATATTGTTGCCTATTTTTTAGGAACCACACAACCCTGAGGGCTTGTGGTGTGCTAATACCTAAGAGTGCATGGCAAGACATGGTGGAGGATCTTCTGACTCATCTTGCTCATCAACAACATCTTTGTCGTCTTCTTCTTCATTAGTGCCCTCAATGTAAAACAACTTATTTTCAGCACATTTAGGTTCACGACTATACTTGTTATCACAGGTGAAACATAATCCCTTTGCTGTCTTTCTTCAATTTGTTAGAGGTGTTTGACTAGTAGCTGAAACATTTATGATCACTGAGAGAAAATCTGATCAATGAAGCTGCAAATAATTCAACACAAAATAATATGTGCTTCATATTTTCATTCAATACATGTTACATATTTATAGGATTCTCAAATCCTATTTCATAGGAAAAAACCTTATAACAACTCCTAAATATATGAGTTGTTTTAACAAC
Organism: Sequoia sempervirens; assembly: GCA_007258455.2. Lineage (NCBI taxonomy): Eukaryota > Viridiplantae > Streptophyta > Pinopsida > Cupressales > Cupressaceae > Sequoia > Sequoia sempervirens. Next base: position 6,518 of record VDFB02337534.1, read on the forward strand.
TTAACTTCCTACAAACAAGTTCATATAACCATTATACTAACCTATTTAACAAACCATGTGACTAATAATAATATTAAGTTGTTTCCCAAAAACTTAATATTATGACACTTATTTATAACACACATAAACTCTAATTTCTAACACCAATGTGAACACTAATTCCCAACACTCCCCTTAGTGTGAACATGGGGAGAAACTACATCACAATACTTGATGACCACACACAATAGCTCATCATAAGGCATGCGTAGGGACATACACATATACTCGTGAAAAGCAATAGTGGAACTAGCCTCGCTATGCTCAATATACCTTCATCCAAGGATAGGGACTAACACATCTATCCAAGGTCTTACATCAAGTTTGGATAGGGACAAACACATCTATCCAACATCAAGGTTATGAACAGGGACACACACATCTTCTCACAACAATTACGATTGGGGACACACACATCTAATCATAATCACAAACTTATGTGACTGGGGACAAACACTTCTAATCACTTACACCATCTTGTGAATGGGGACAAACACATACATTCACATGCAACCAAGAAATGTGATTGGGGACATACACATCCAACCACAACATAAAAGCTTGAACACCAAGCCCTCATTGTCGCGTATGCAGCCACCATTATAGATCATTGTCATTCTGATCACAAATATATGAGACGGTTGTCACTCCCACTTGGAAACCGATCTTGGCTTTAGTCATTTTGGTACAAGTTTTGTCACTAAAACATTTTTGCAAACCCGTCACTAGTGACTTACGAGAGGTTGCTAAATGTCCTCCAGCCTCCGATGCCTCCATCCTCCAATATGTTTGATACTTAGCAAATAGGACTTGAAACACATTATACAAAATCGCCTAGGTGTCGATTTCAACCAATAACGCACCCCCTTACTATGGATGTCACGTACAAGCAAAAATGCATCTGATTTTTTAAAAGAGGCAAAAACAATTAAAAAATATTTTTGTAACTTTTTACTCTTTTTGACAACATGAAATTGACAATAGTGACAATTGACTCAAACACTTTGAACCCAAACAAAAGTGTGATTTTGACAAGTGACTTAAACTTGACACAACAAAGACAATAAAAACAACAATTTAGATGATGACATCAATTTGACTCTTTGACAATATAATAGATTACATTTACAGAGTAACAAGTAATATTCAATTACTTTTTACAACAATATTAATCTATTTTATTGACGAATGACACAAACTAAACAAACAAAGCTTTATATTAAATATAAATTTTGACTCTTTTGACCACTTATACTTTACTACTATATATAAAACAAATTGACTATTAAATTCACCAGCTATCGACTTCTAAAAAACAACATTTAACAAACCTAAGATGGAGAATGATGTTGACAATCCAAAAGTGATCGGTCATTTCGAAATAAGGCATCTCTCCAAATACCTTGTAGCTGAACGAACGAAAATGAGGAAGAAGCCTGTAATGCCTGCCACCTACATCTCCCATGCTCTACCGATGGAAAACAAAATAAAAATGGCTTTAACTATTACTCTTCCTTATATTCTTCTACGTCGGCCTTTCTTGGCTGTTTTAAAGTTCTGAGGCCGCAAGAACAGCTGTGTTCTCTAGTTGGAGTAAAACGCTGGCATTACCTCATTTATTGGAATATTAACGATGATCAACAGTTCTTGGAATGGATGGGTTGTTGTTGCAGTGGCGCAGTGAAAGGCATGAAGGAAAGAGAAAACTAGGAGACCCCAGGAGTCTTGGTCTCAAACAACAAATTGCTAATCTTATGGCCTTTGCTAAGAGAGCAGCGAAGATATTTCTCTAACCTTCATTATCATGGAGCCATCAAAAGGGTATCTAACTCACTTCCCAACAATCTTTGCAAGATAGACAACATCTTCCAAGAAGAATACACATAGATTGACTCAAAAGAATTTCAAATGCAACACCATGAAGCCTCCATCAACACCCAAACTTTTGTTTTATGTGGTCGCCACAGTCAATGGCATCAAATTGATTAAGTCACACGCCTTTGACGTCTGCCTCTATGAACTATTAACAAATCTTTTCACCAATTTGGAATTTGAAGTGTTCATCGACCTCCAAATCTGATCATGCAATTTGGGCATCTTATTTTACGTATAAATAACTTTTAAAAGTGTTGAATCTTTTACCACACTTGCAAACCAGGCATGTGATATGCAGATATCAGATGCAAAGATTGAAAAAATCCTCCTTTCGGATCAAACATACTGCATGGTTGATGGACAATGAAATCTATTTCTGAAGCTTTCCTTCCGCAACTCTCAGACTCAACAATGAACTCCAACAAATATGCTGCTCTGAAAATTAATACAACAATATTATCACTAAATAATAGGCACAGAATCTGTAATGCTCTGATACCATGAGAGAAAATCTGATCAATGAAGCTGCAAATAATTCAACACAAAATAATACGTGCTTCATATTTTCATTCAATACATATTACATATTTATAGGATTCTCAAATCCTATTTCATAGGAAACAACTCTATAACAACTCCTAAATATATGCGTTGTTTTAACAACTTAACTTCCTGCAAACAAGTTTGTATAACCATTATACTAACCTGTTTAACAAACCATGTGACTAATAATAATATTAAGTTAATTCCCAACAACTTAATATTATGACACTTATTTATAACACACATAAACTCTGAATTTCTAACACCAGTGTGAACACTAATTCCCAACAATCACAACTATATTTGCTATCACAGGTTAAACATAATCCTTCTTTTGTTTTTCTTCAATTTGTTAGAGGTGTTTAACTAGAAGGTGAAGGAAATTGCAAAGCAGGGGTGTTATGGTCTCTGTTGCTAGTGAATCATTTTCTGTTGTTGGACAAGAATTTTTTCTCTACCCTACATGCAATAATAACAGAATCAAATACATTAACTGGAATAAGCATGTGTACCTCATGTAGAACATGATCCTTGAGCCCACCAAGAAATAGGTCATTCAAGTTTTCATTCATAATTGTCTCCACTCAAAAGGATGGAATCTAGAATTGATGAATATAATCCTTGACTAGACCTGTTTGTCATAATTTTGTCAACTGGCTGATGTAATTCTCTGTCACATTGTTATAGTGTATCTACAGCTCCCTCATAAAAACTCACCGAGTGACATTGAGAGTCGTTTTCTTCTTTTGAGCACATCTATCAATACCAAATTAATTGCCCAAGTTCCAAATATAAGGAAGCTATTGTAACCTTCAAACCATAGTTCACAAACTTCGACTCAGAGAGTACACGGGAAGCCAAAAAAATTGACTCGGAGAGTACTCAGCAAAACTCGGCACCTTAAAAAACACTTAAATTTTTGAAAAAAACATATTTTTTTGAAAAAAACATAAATTTATGCAAAAATATAAATTTATGCAAAATATAGCTACAAATGAGTTTGGTGGGGATTTGGGGGAAACACCCCCAACGGGGTGCAAAGGTTTGGGAGCAGTGCCCCCAACAGGATTGAGGAGTAGCATCTCTCACAAGGATCTAGGGGCAGCGACCCCAACGGGATCGAGGGGCAGCACCCCTCATGGGGGTCTAGAGGCAACACACCTCATGGGGGTCTAGAGCAAAAATTGAGGCCTTTGAGACCTTTGAAACCACACAAAACTTCATCCTACACAACATTTTCACAATTTTATGACTTAAGGGAGAAATCAGGTATTTGACACATTTTTGTTAAAATTATTTGCTCTCCAAGTGTTGTGTGAGGAAGTGTGAGGGGCATTCATGTGTTTATAGGGAAAATTTGTGAATTTTTTGACTATTTTTTCTGCTTGTTTTCTTCACTTTTTCAGTGTTTAGCATTTTTAAAGCGTTTGGCCAGTATTTATGTCAAACTCGCCAATAAGTACTCTCCAAAAACTCAACAAGCTTGACTGGCAAGTTAACTTGCAAGTAACTCGGCAAGGTAAAAAAGTGGTGAGTACTCACCAAGTTTGCCAACTATGCTTCTAACCACTTGGAATTTGACACATTAAAAAAATTTCCATTTGAATAGTCCAAGTGGATCCTTGCCATTGAACTTATGCATGTCCACTTATAGAAGCATGTTCCAAGACAAAAAGGAGTGCTAGCATTTGGATAAGGATCAGGTTGTTCTAACGATAAACCTTGATTGACTAAAACAGTACAGGTTGGTGAGTGATTGTTTCTACATAGAATCTTCTATAGACTCTAATACCCTATTGATGTTCGCCAATTCTACTTGCATGTTGTGCATGCCCTCTTTCAAATGGTGCACTTTGTCATCTAATGAAGATCATCCCATATCTAAAGTCCCATTTCACCCTAACTTTGAATGTGCAACCTCTTTGCGAGGAGTTTTTCCCAATACGTAGGAATTCTTGCATCGACCACTTGTTTGGGGCCCCATGAGGATGTTGCCAAAATAATTTTGACAATAACTTACTCCAAACAAATCAAAATAAGCTGAATTTTTACTATAACTTACTTGATTGTAGACCTCACTTGCTAAAACAGCTACAAGTGCAAAATGCAAATTGGTTATGATAACTGTGAGTTGCAAATGAATGGATGGTTTATGTATAAGGAGGGTTTCTGGTTTATTATAGAGTGTGAGGGATGTGGTTGACCCCCACACTTTTTTCTCTTTTTTTTAATTTATTTAATGTAGAAAAAAGGGGGATATAGAACCTCATCAAGAGGTATTTCAAGGACATGTCCCTAAAATACATGAGAATGGGGGGCAGCCAAGGGGCACCCCTACCATTCCCAAGTTCAAGTAACCATACAATTAACATATTTATGCCATTTGTGCAGATGATTAAGTTATTTGTCCGTCCCCTTCGTCCCTAGATCCAAGTCTAGTTTGAACCCAGTTTGAAATGCAAGTCAATCTAGGCTGGAGGTTCTTGCAGGGCGTGTTTTTTGACTGTGGGTTCATCCTGGAAAAACAAGCAAATATGTAAAGAACCCAGACAAATCAGTCAAACATGCATGAAAAAACATCTTATTTTGTTGTTTTTTTATTATATTTTTACTTTGACTTGATCTACACAAGTCCTCTGTTTATGGGTGGTTCATCAGCTGCTGGAAGAACCTGTCATCACTAGCCAAGCAAGGCATGTCCTCTTACACAGGTGTTTGCTCTTTCTTCTGTATATCAGCGCTAGCACGCCCTTGCAGTTACGATTCTTTGAGTGATAATAGAATTTTTATGGAACTTTTGAGAAGAGATAAGAAAATAAGGAGAATCTGACTATTAATTGTTTGTTAAATCATTGTCAGGCTATTGTCAAACCATCATGTTCTTCTAGTTCCCTGTCATATTAGAGGTTGAAAACCCACATGAAACTTTTGAGGATTCCCCTTGCATCAACATTTATAAAATTAATATATTTGTTATGTTAATAATATTAATAATAAAAATTATGTAAATAAATTATTAATATTACTATTGATAATAAAAAATTAATAGTCATGTATGGTTTTTAATATTTAAAAAGTCATATATATTAATATTAACTTTATTTATAATTTTATTATTATAGTAATATTATATGTTAACTTTATTAAAATTCTATAAGGCTTATAATATTCTTGTAAAATAAAAATATTAGGAAATGTGTATTGCCTCTAATATTCCTAATTTTAGGTTGCAAATATGTATATATTTATGACTTTTATAAGGTTTTTGTATGGACAAATCCAACCCCCAAAAATATTTTGCTGAATCTGCAAACCAAACCAAAATCCAAACCAGAACTAGTGACTTAGGACTAGGCGATGGTGTAATTACTTTCTTTGTTTCAACACAAAATCTACTAGATTATTAACAATTCTATAGCTCAAACGCAGCCAAAAGAGCTTCCTAATATCCTATACATGATTATTAACTGTTTATACTTTATAGTAATATACTACCAAGCCAATGAGATGTAGCTCATTACTAAAGAAATGTAAATAATATAGAAATAATTGTGTTTTTAAAGAAACATGCAATTTGCCATAAATCTGACATTAAAAATAAGGAAGAACTTTAAAATGTTGGAAATCACCTGCACAAGGACCTCTCTCTGACCATGCATAAAAGCTGCACTGTTAGCACAAACAAAAGGGGTAATGTTAATTCCATGAAGCTAAAATTCCTGCAGGTTCTATCCTTCTCTCTATTTAAACACTAGTGTAGACATTTGAGGAACATGCGATCACCGAGAAAACTGGCTATGAAAGCTATACACAAAATAGGATTGAAGAAAATCTTACGGGATGATAGATGATGCAAAGGCACCCATTTGTGAATGCTGCCATTGGCGATACCTACGAATTTGTACATTTACTATATCTCCATCTGCAATAGACTCTGCTGCACGGGCAATTAAGTCCATTCGAAGTGTTCCATCTGCATCACGACTTGTAGCACTTGGCTTATAATTTAAATAGTTCTCCTGAAGAAATTCACAACAACCATTGAATAGGTGAAAACTTCTAACTCAAAAAAAGATATTGACATCTTCTAAATCTGGAATGTCTAATAAACTCTATTTGTAAGCATTTTCCTTGCTTTACATTCCATATGTTGAAGAAGAGATACTCTCTAAATGTGACTTATTTTAAGACTTTTCTCACAATCCATATAATCAAGTTATGAATTTCAAATATTTCATTTATTTCTTATCATTAAACAAGATTTTAAAAACAAGGAAAGAGGGATGAAAGAAACCTGAATAATAAGAGGAATGAGATCTGGATCTGTCATGCAAAAATCCATTCTTTCGTCAAGTCTTAGCCTACCTCCTCCATATCCAAGCAACCTATACACCAAGAATATAGAATAACAATCAACAATCCCCAACTGTAGCACACAGTATTTCAGCATGCTTTTCTTTCAGACCAACTCGTATCGTTTGTCTTGAGAACACATTCCTAAAGAAATCAAAAAGATATTCAACTTGGCACAGAGGTGGGCATAAGATCAATCTGTACAAACAATATGTAAAATGCAGCCAAGTTATAAAAAGATCTCTGTGGTATAAAATGATTTTGCATGATATGAACATTTTTGTGGCATAATTTCTTGGGAGAATTTCCATTAGAATGTGACAGCAAGAGGCCTGGCATAAAGGAAGATGAGGCCAAGATGTACGAATCGGTAACTTGCAATTATAAGATTTCCAATGTTAAGCACTAAATCAATTATGCAATCCATGAGATGTACTGCAACTCTAAGCTTGTAGACCTAATAACATGCAAACAGAACAAATATAAAAAATCAAATAAAGGAACACAAAGTAGAACCAAGTAATTGCATAGTGACAAGTTAATTGATTCATTTTACATTCAAAATCAACTAGCATTTGCATTGCTACTAATACAGTATATTCCATTGACTAACATTTACTGACCTTATGCTGATCTAGAACATGAAAAACATGAACCATTTCTTGGCATCTGAAACTGTCATGAAAGCAGCAATTAAAATCAGGTATTCTTAGATACCAGTTAAGTCAAAAGGTCTAAATAGTGGTCCGACTTGCCAAGGATAGAATTTGAGAAAAAAAGATCTATAGGTTGTGAAGTTTGTGATTGAGTTATGATTCTAGAATTTATGTCTATAATTTTAGATGTGTATGCCCATAAATAAACTCATGTAATAATTTTATTAAGGATGTTAAACTTCCACAGTTCATAATCATAAGAAAACCACTTTCGTTAAAATCATGTTGACAATTTTGAAATAGACATTTCACCACACCATGTGGTCCACCATCAAGAAGAAAATGATATAATTGGATTGTAGACCATAGCTCCTTTATATAGATAACTCTAGTTGTCATGGTGCCAAACAGGCTCAACTTAGAGAAGGATAATAAACCAACCATTGAAAAATCTCAGGTCTGATTTGGGGCTGAGATGGCCTAGGGTTTGCCCACGGGGAGCCCGGAGTGCCCAGGGCAGACCCACTGGCTGCTGTTTTCCTACGGAATGGGATTCAATTCTTATGTACTACTGGCAAACTAGTAATGTGCAGAACATAGGATAAAACAGTAAACTGAAAGATATCATATTTGAACTCCAGAAACTTTATTCATTCTTAGAAATATCATGTACACAAGAGTATCAGCAGTGATTGACAATAAACATCGGCACCAAAAACTCATTCATAATCATTTCCCGACTATCCCAGCCGACTACATATAACGTTCGGCGATGGTTAGATAACCAACCGACACGACGCTTCATAACAACATTAACATTAACATAATCGGAACATGCTTTCCCGAAAGTACATGACATTATTATTCTTTACTAATCTATAGTTTTATTAACAATTGGCCGACTACGGCCGACAACAAAGTAAAGATATACGACTAACATCATCCCCCCCTAAAAAGAAGTCGTCTTCCAGACGACTGAAAACAAAAAATGCCAACTCTCGTCCTTTTCTTGTAATTGATTCTCCCTCAGTGCTGAAAGTTGTTGCGCATCGGCTACCTGAGTATCATTCTCTATCAACTGACCCAATACTCTATCCCTCTCTGCCAACTTCTCCTCGAGAGCTGCCACTCTTGTTTGCTCGGCTGCCAACTGCTCTTGTAACTGTACTATGATGGTTGGTTGTACTGCAAAGTGGCAATTCCAATAAATCTGATGGGGGTCTGGGGGCAACGCCCCCAGCGGGGTCAAGGGGCAGCGCCCCTTGAGGGGGTCTGGGGGCAGCGCCCCCAGCGGGGTCAAGGGGCAGCGCCCCTTGCGGGGGTCTGTTTTTAATTTTTTCATACTTTTCATTTTTTAACTCAAACACAATTTTTTCATCTCGTACCTGTTCGGATTTGTGGACTGGTGTATCGTCCAGTTTTGATACTCTTTCTTTGTACTCTCCATTCTCGGCCGGAAATGTTTGGCTGGGCCTTCCCTATTTCTCTTCTTCCTTGATTTCCCCGATTTGTAGCATGTTACACTCTCGGTGGAACACTTCATAGTCTTCCATCTGCCAATGAAATAAGCCATTCAGTGAGCTTGTCTCGTCCTCCGAACAACTCTCGAGTTCAAGTACGCCTTCAGTGTTCGGTTCCATAGCTTTCCTTCCTTCGTCCACATCCGACTCACCTCCATCCGATTCAGATCCAGAGGAAGCCAATTCTTCGCTCACGGCCTGGTTCTTCAAGTCAATGACGTACTTTCGCCCGTTGTTCTCGATCGAGAGTGTGTTCCTCTTCCAATTATGATTTGCCTTCGCGGCTATCAGCCATCCTCTCCCAAGTAGTGCATCGTATGCTTTCCTCTGTAATGGGATGACGACAAAATTTAGCAAAAACTGTTGTGTCCCGATCGTCACCTTCTGTGCCATCAACGTTCCCAACGGCTTGATACCATGTTGATCAGCGCCAACTAGTTGGAATGTCGGCGGCCAGAGTGTAGGCTTCCCAAGACTCTTCCATGTGTCTTCGGGTAGTACGTTGACTCCTGATCCTCCATCGATGATAGTATTTGTCAAGATATTCCCTCTTATTTCCATATGCACGACCGCTAGCATCTTCCCGATGTTCGCTGTGAGCAATACCGGGTCGATTGTTTGTTCACCGTACGGTGGCGGTTCTGGTATCAATTCTTTCCTTCGTTCCTCCAATCGCAGTTGCTTGCCATCCTCGACGACGTTTGTGATCGCCAGTCCCAACTGCGGCATAGTCTGGAGAAGGTCAGTTACTTTGATCGGTATGGTGGTCTGCAGTACCTGCCGTATGATGTTGGTTTCCGCCTCCGACCGCCGAGAGGTTCCTGGCTTCTCCAGAGGTACTTTGTTTTCCTTCGCCATCGCCAGTTCCACTTCGGTTTTTGCTTCCTTCATCCTTTGTTTCTCCGTACATGGATCTGGGTAAGTGGCTTTTTTTGCTTGTGCTCTGGTGATCGCCAGTACCTCTTGTTCTTCTACTTCCAGCATATGGATACCCTTTTGCTTCGGGCATTCGTTATCTTCATGATCGCCTGGTCCACACCACTTACACAATCTCCCTCCCGAACCTTGACCGTTCTGGCAGTCCCTGGCGAAGTGGCCCCATTCGTTGCACTTCCTGCATTGGATCATAGGCCTTCCTTTTGCATCGTATGTATCATGTTTCTCGGACTTCTATTGCTTCTGTAACCTCCAGGGGATGCATTGCTATTGTACTGGGGCTTTGGTGGTGTGTTCGGCGGTGTCGACGGTTCTCCCTGCGCGAAGAGTACTTGTGCACTTCTGGCTTTTAAGTTGTATGGGCATTCCTTGACGGAATGTCCCATCACTTGGCAGATATTGCAGAATAAGTTCTTGGGACAGTTCGCCTTCGTGTGACCTTCCCCATTGCAATCCGTACACCACAGTTCTCTGGCTTCTCTCGTACTCTCCTTGTCGGCCTTCAATTCTTTCATCATTCGCATCATATCTTTCCTGAGTGCTTGTACAGTCTTGGATTCACCATCGCTGTCGTCGTACTCTCCTCGTCGTCTGTCTTCTTTTTCCCTCGGGAGGATGTTTTATTTTCACTTTCTATGTCCATTGCCCGATTGTATGCTTCAGCGTACGACGAAGGAGGTACAACTTTCATTTTCTTTCTTAATGACGAAAGCAAGCCCTCGATGAACCATCTTTTCTTCAACCCGTCAGCCGGCTGTGCCTCCAATTTCCCCAACAAGTCTTTGAGTCTTCGGTTATAGGTCCGCACACTCTCGTGCTTTCCTTGCTTGGTATTGTATATCTCCGCAACGATCTCGCTGTCATCTCGAAGAAGTTTGAACTCCTCCTGGAAAGCTTTTTTCAATAACCTCCATGTAGCTCTCTGTGCTTGGTCCAATTCCGAGTACCAATCAATGGCACTGTCTCTGAGTGTCGCTGGAAATGCCTTCAGCCACTGGTCGGGATCATCCTACCCGCTGGCTATCCAGATTGTCTCACATGTCTTACAATGCCGTACGGGATCCTCAGAGCCATTCCCCATGAATTTCGGCAACTTTTGCCTCTCCGGCTGAGCCATCTTTCCCGGTTGACCTCCTTGTGTGTTGGACCCGATTAGACTAGTGGATTCCTCGCTACGTCCCTGTGCGTCACTTGCACTCTTGGCCACATACGAGTCACTCCCATGTCCTCCGTCAGCGTCCTCAACACCGTGGGTCTCCTCAAGATCCCTCTGATGCTCTCTCTGCCTTGGGGTCTTAAGCTCTGGTCTTTCCCTCCTTAACTCGTCGTCGTCGTCCGAGAGGGACAACTCTCGAAATTGTCTGATGCTACTATTCAAATCATCTTCATTTTCATAGAGGTTATATTTTCCTACGTGTGGAGTGCTGAAGGGGTCTTCGTCCCTTCCTTCTATCAAACTGTGGTGCGCTCGTTCAATGGATGTGTCTATTCTTGTTAAATTTTCATATGTTCTTTTTATGCTCTGATTGATTTCAATTAAGTCCTCATCTAGTTCCTTACCGACTTGCCTTAGTCGTCTTCGCCGATTTTCTTGCTCTTGCAGTCTGAGTGATCGCCGAACTTGCTCTTCCGAAGTCCCGTGCCCGTCAGGTACTCTATTCTTGTCTTTGTTCGGCCGTACGGGCATTTAGTTGTTCAAGCAATCATTGTTGGTTGCCGGAAGTACGGCGCCGACTAGTATCGTGTTCTTCCTCTTCACGTTTGGTTTTGTCTTCACAACGTTGTACGATTTGCTGCCTTCGGCGCTCGCGATCTTCTTCCTCTCGCAAGTCTTGCAGGATAATGAAATGGCGGGCCAATAACCTGGGCATGCGATTCAGGAGATGGTTCACCTCGTCGTTCACTTCCAGCCGATCCCAGATGACTTCCTCAGGGATCTCCCGAATGAGGGATTCCCTACGCACGTGGTCACGTAGTGATATTTTCCACAAATTTACCAGATCTTCTGTCAATGAGTCTTCCCGTTCCTCATTAGCATTTACAGGTTCTTCCGCTGGTTGACCCATTACGCTGCCATGGCAGATGATGCCCTAGTCCGTTCAAGCAACGGCGCCAAATGTTTGCCTACGGAATGGGATTCAATTCTTATGTACTACTGGCAAACTGGTAATGTGCAGAACATAGGATAAAACAGTAAACTGAAAGATATCATATTTGAACTCCAGAAACTTTATTCATTCTTAGAAATATCATGTACACAAGAGTATCAGCAGTGATTGACAATAAACATCGGCACCAAAAACTCATTCATAATCATTTCCCGACTATCCCAGCCGACTACATATAACGTTCGGCGGTGGTTAGATAACCAACCGACACGACGCTTCATAACAACATTAACATTAACATAATCGGAACATGCTTTCCCGAAAGTACATGACATTATTATTCTTTACTAATCTATAGTTTTATTAACAATTGGCCGACTACGACCAAGGCCGACTACGGCCGACAACAAAGTAAAGATATACGACTAACAGCTGCCCCAATAAAAGTAGCAAAAAAACACATTTCTTTTACATTTTTTAAAACACAGCCATTGGACTTAATTGTCTATTTAGCAGACTTGTAATGGGATAAGTAGATACCAAAGTCCCGAGACTCCCGGAAGCGCCCGGCTGGAGTCCAGCATGGCCGCCTGGCAGCGATCACGGGCCAACCGGCCAGGCGCTGCGCGTCCAGGGCCAGACCTTGGAGGAATCAGGCTATGGGGCCGACGGGCAGCAAACCAAAAAGGCCAAAAAACAATTAAAACCCAACATTTTTTTAATCTGTTTTTTTATTTATATCTTCTATTTCGCCCTAAAAGGGCACTCATTTCATTCATTTGGCAAAATAGGAGGAGAAGAGAGAGTTGTGAAGAAAAATAGGAGGAGAAGAGAGGGCAACCAGCAACTTGTTGAAGACAAATCCAAGGGCATATATCATTTGAGGAGCTTCATACCAGCAAGGAGGTGCATTGAAAGCTCATTACCAGTGATTTGGAGGAGTTTCTATTGCATTCCAAGCTAAATCTAAGAGGTAAGTTCGATTTTCATTGATTTTTTTGTGTTTTTTTAACAAATATTTCATTGTAATTTGTAAAATCACTATTCTTTTGAGTTTGCATATTTTTTTTACAAACCCTACTTGCAACTTAAATAATTTTAGAAACCCTATTTTGTGCAGCCACATTCATTTGCAAATCATACTATATTATTATTTTCACAATGTCTCATACCCCAGTCAGAAAAGACCCTGCTTGGAAACATGCTGAAATCTTTCCCGGAATGAAAAAAGGAGACGCCAAATGTTTCTATTGCAAAACAATATATCATGGAGGCATAAATCGATTAAAATATCATCTTGCACGCATACCCGCCCATGATGCAGTGGGTTGCTCTGTAGCACCTCCTGAGGTTGTTCGTGAAGTACAGGTGCAATTAGAAACTTTTGAAATGCAAAAAGAATTGAAAAAGAAACAGAAGCAGGAGTTGTTGAGTGTTGGAGTTGGACAGGGACTTGGTGCTGTTGGAGATGCTTCTTCCATGCCTCCATACCGTCCTAGTGCTAGTGCTTGTGGTAGTGCTTCTGTTTCTGCATCAGCAATGCCTATGCGTACTCCTAGTGTTGGTGGCGCTGCTACTGCTAGTGGTAGTGGCAGTGTTAGCATTGGCCCTAGAGTTCGTAAATCTAGGGTGGACTCATATTTTGTACCACGCACTACCCCTGGTTCCCAACCGTCGCTTGAGAGCATGGGTTGGAACAAGGACGCACATGATGCAGCCAAAAAGGCAATTGCAGACTTTTGGTACTACTGCACCATTCCCTTCCATGTAGCCAGGTAATTTTTTTTCGTTTAATTGTTTTAAAATTTATATTTAAATTTTAGAATCTAGATGTATCTCATTATCTCATTATCGAATTCAAATTTTACAATACTTATGTAACTTATCAATTTATTTATGACATGTTATAGGTCACCTTTCTGGCAAAACATGGTTGATGCGATAACCATATGTGGGGCGGGGTTCAAAGCCCCTAGTGAAGATGAATTAAAGGGCCCACTTTTGACTCAAAAGGTGGCAGATGTGAAAGCACAATTAGAGGAGCAGCGCAAGCAGTGGAGCATGATTGGTTGCACCATCATGACTGATGGTTGGACTGATAGGAGAAATAGGACGTTGCTTAATTTCCTAGTTTCCTCCGGAGGTAATTGTACTTCCTTCAATGCATTGGAATTTGAATTTTATTTAGTGAATCACATAATTTAATATGGCTGATTTATGTTTTTTAATTTATTGAATAATTGGTTTTGCTTTTTTTTTCAGGTGACACCGTCTTCATTAAGTCCATTGATGCTTCTGGCCAAATCAAAAATGCCACATACCTGTGTGAGGCTATAGAGGACGTGATAGCTGATGTGGGGGAAGAAAATGTAGTGCAAGTGGTGACAGACAATGCAGCAAATTATGTTGCTGCTGGTAGATTATTGATGGAGAGGCACCCTACTATATTTTGGACTCCATGTGCCGCCCATTGCATTGACCTCATGTTGGAGGATCTTGGGAAGCTCCCATGGATCAAAACATGTGTGGAAGCAGCAAAAAACGTTTGCAAATTTGTATACAACCACACATGGGTGCTTAACCTTATGAGGCAATACACGGGGTTGAGGGAGTTGTCTCGTCCTGGCATCACCAGGTTTGCAACAAATTTTATCACGATGCAATCCTTGATTCGGTCAAGGGCAGCTTTGAGGCGCATGTTTACTAGTGAGGAGTGGTCTTCCTCATCCTTTTCTACAAGCACTGCAGGGATTGCTGTGGCTGATTGCATTTTTGATGAGCAAGGTTTTTGGACACCAATGGACGAGATTGTGAAGGTAAAATTTAATTCTTTATTATGTTCTAATTTTTAATCATATCTTACTTTTATTTGTTTATTTTCATTCACACTTATTTGTGCAACATGTTTGCACTTTGCAGTTTATTGAGCCCTTGCTAGTTCTCCTACGAGTTGCAGATGGGGAGAAGCCCGCAATGGGCTACATATATGAGGGCATGGATAGGGCCAAAGAGGCCATTAGATCAGTCTATGGTGGAGTTGAGGAGAAGTATATCGTCCCATTTGGGATATCATTGATAGGAGATGGCAAAACCAACTTCATAGGCCCATCCATGCAGCCGCATGTTTCCTGAATCCGGCCTTCCAATTCCACCGCGATCTCCGTGCAGATAGAGAAATTCTTAGTGGGCTCTACACGACATTGGAGCGGATGTTGCCTGCTGTTACTACACAGGTGGTGCAGGAGATAGATGCCTTCACTAAGGCACACGGAGACTTCTTTGCACGTCAAATGTGCAAAGATAATAGGACAACATTACTACCAGGTAAAAATATATATAAGGGCATAATTTTCATCTCTTTATATTATAATTTATTATTAAATGTTGAACTTGAACTTGAAACTTGAAATGAGATTGATTTTGTTTCTTTTTCTCATCTCAGATAGCTGGTGGAATATGTTTGGTTCTGATACACCGAACCTGCAAAATATTGCCATTCGTATATTGAGCCAGCCATGCAGTTCATCTGGTTGTGAGCGCAATTGGAGTATGTTTGAGCACATACACTCCAAGAAGCGCAATAGATTGACAGTGGAGAGGATGAACGACTTGGTATATGTTCATTACAATCTTCGGCTCAGATACAGGAAGCTTTTTGACCATGACAAAACCCCGATCAATCTAGACGAGGTTGATCCACAGTCTGAGTGGACCACTGAGGCTACAGATGCAGTCTTTAGTGACGAGGACCTTGATTGGGTGGACCAGGCAGAGAGAGAGGCCGAGGTTGTAGCCATGGCTGAGGAGGAGGCTAGAGCACGAGGAGGCATAGATGCTGTTGGTGAGCGTGGCATGGAGAGTCAGACACAGGCAGAGACTATGGCTGCAGCTGCAACATCATCCAGGCCCTTTAGACGCCTTCGTAGGAAGGATGCTGGCTCCACTATGCCATAGGGCATAGAGTCATAGAACATTTTGATTTGATGTCATATTTCATATTTCATATTTGTATGGAACATTTGATGTCATGGATTTCATATTCCATGAGTTTTGTATACATTTGACTAATTTTATATATCTAAGTATGTTATTTCCTTCAGCAACGCAACTACAATGTGTACCTTATACTTATGTAATCGTTGTATACTTATGCATGTGATCAAATTTGCTTTTATTTGTGTTGTATTCAATAAAGGGTGCTTGAAACAAGTTTTAAATCCTTAAAAATCTCTAAATTTCTAGGGTTTTTCAACTTTTTTTCATTTTGCCGCGTCTGCGCCGCGTTCGCGTCCGGAGTCGCCGAGTCCCGCGCCGAGTCTGAGCCGCGTCCGCGTCTCGTTACTATGGTAGATACACCTAGAGGGTTACAAGAGATCATCTTTCTGACATACTCATACCCTAAACTTTAAACAACAATGAAGATACTCTCATTTTGGCATTCTTAATGGGAAGCTACAGCTTACGTGGAAGTGCTTTACTTTCCTAGGTGACTCAAAAAGCACAGAACTAATCATTGCAAGGCCCTGTTAAGTAGACTTATTGAGGGGTAAGCAGATATGACTCAAGCAATACATGGGATCATCTTTCTCACATACTCATCTCCTGTACTTTCAGTAACAATGAGAACTGTTTACTACACTGTTGAGCAAATGGTTACCAAGGGTTAGAAGTCTTAAGAGTTACAACCCATGTTGCAAGGTTTGGAAGAATTTCAATGCTAGGTGATTCAGAGAATGCAAACATTGAACTTTAAATTTAAATTGTCTGATTAGCAAACTTGTAAAGGGGTGAGTAGATACATGCATGCATATGTGTATGTATATATATTATATATACATATATATTGTGTGTATATATATATGAACCTATATCTGTACCCAAGGGGGAAAAAATGTACCAGCATACCCAAACCCCGAACCCATACCCATCCCACTGGCAACTTAGTAATCCACTAGTTTCAAACCATTAAATTAACATACCTCTAAAGTGAGGGGTGCACTTTTAATTTACATATAAGGGGTCTACAAAATTGGCTTAAAAGACCAAAGTGATCACACTTAAAGACCCCTATTTCAAGTATTTCATAGGGAGGTTGTGAAGATTGGCAAATATACAAATAATTTAAAAAAGGATAATGTCTTAGGTTCAAGTCAATTGTGGCAACCTATTCTGTATAATTTATAAATAAAAAAGGGACCTTCTTTAGGGATGTGCTAATTTAGTAAGTCCACTAGGCACTATGTAATAAACAGGTCCAAATCAATAGGAAAGTAAATCACAGAAATTGAATACAAGCTCATTCAACTGCAGCACCTCTTGGGCCAATGCAGACCATCAATTCTCTCCCAACCATTCTTCTCATTCTCCAAAGGCAAACAAGCATTACAGCTCTCCCTATCTCAGCATCAATGGATTGGTTTCTCTCTTTTTCATTCAATCAAGTGCAAATACAGAATGCAGTAAGCAGAATTGCTTGGATAAATCTAGGTCTGCAAGCAAGACTTCAACTTCAAGAAAAACTGTCTTGAGGATCAAATGCATGGAGAATCCATCCCATGAAATGCAAGGCCTCTTGGAGCAGGAAAAGCCCCATGCTGCCCTTCATAGAGCTAAGGAACAGAGCATATTAAGTCAAATCTAAATTTAACTTTACTATAGAGGCCTAGGAATGTCTCACAAACAAATAATGCCACCATGGTGGTAGAAATTCAGTGCTCAAAATGCTGTCCAAACAGAAGTGTTGAAATTTAAGACATCTTTCTTAGTTAAGACATCTGTCTTGGAGTCATTCAACGTTATTATAGAGCTTCCAAGAGGCACCATCATTTGAATTCCCATTCATATCCTAGTCTGACAATCAACTCCAATGTATTCCTCCTCAGTGAAATGCCCAGAGAAAGCAGGGAAAAGGGCTTTGTCAGATGGTCCAGAAGATCCACGTTGAGATGCTGAACAATCAAGGTCAGAATCCCTTGGGATCCCGTATATAATCATGCATCTGCACCAGCTCATTACTATTGAATGTTTACAAATATTTATAAAAATTCAATTACCATATAAAAAAAATTAAAAATGAATAGTACTTTATGAACATTAATAATTTGATAAGTACATAAAATATTAATATCATATAATATTTTATTAAAAATAAATGCTACTTATAAATTATAAATATCAATGTTTCTAGTCTTGTTTTTTATTTATTTTACCAATTGGAAATTTGAATAATGTGATAGCCAATGTTCTAAATTGTCATTTTTTAAAATTAATATCATCATTTGTCACAATTTTTATCATCATTTGTCTTCTAAAACATGCAGATTGTAATTCAATGGCACCCCTTAATGAAATGTTGAGGGGTAGAAGCATTTAATGTGACAGTAATAATACAAAATATTCCTCCTGTGGATGTCCTTTTACTGGGAGTTCAACAAGAGTAGTGGACAATTACTTGGCATTTAAGGTGGCCATGGAGAATGTCTTACTACATGCAATGCTGTGACTTTAAAGATCATAACTACTCTAGATCTGGACCAAGCCTCTTCAATTGCCAACAAAATTGACACAAACAAACCAAAAACTGAGAATCCAAGAGGAAATGTATGGGTTCATGAAACCTTTTATGTCTTCCTCTTCAAACATGCCTAAGGCCACAACAAGTGGATTAAAAGGAAGTGGAACATTGAAAAACCCTTGCAAACAAATGGAGTCAAAATGTGAACAATGCATTGGCTGATTTGATTTACTTGAATGCCATTCCATTTAACATAGCCAAGAATCCATATTTTTAAAATGCAATTCCAACAATTGCTGACAGAAGCCACTCTAGCAATTATAGAAAGTGACATTAGAATTGAAATTTACTTTTTGCAAATATTTTTGTAGCAATTAAGTTGTATGCATGTCCAAGCCTATAACCCCAAGGGGACATTTTGATCATCCAAGTTTCACAATAAATCTCTCATTCCATTAGTTAAAAATGGTAAAATAAAATCTCATCAAAAAAAACCATTAGGTTTTTAGAGGCCAACAACTGTTGACAGGTCTGCTAATAGACCAGAAAAACATTTTTGCTCATACAATGGCTCCAAGCCAAAGCTCAAAGATCTTATTTCAAAGTAAAGGGTTTGCATTTCTTTTGGTTGTTATGAAAGTAGTGAAGATTTCTATTCCTAAAAATTATTTTCATTCATTCTCAACACTACAAATTACTCTTTTTCTAATGAAATTGTAACCCATTTTCTTACTTATTGTTGTCCTCTTTTTGTCTATACTGCAACAAACACACAGATTTTTGGACACTGTAGTGAACGTCAAGATTATTTGATGCATATGTTGCAAGGAAACAATGACAAAATGGACACAGCCTACAAAAGATCTTCAGAGTAGTCAATCACAAGAGAATAAAACCCAAGCACTAGCTGATGAATTTTATCCTACATTTTGCAAAGATTTTTGGGGACTTTTATTAGATTTACCAAAAAAAAAATCAGTCATATAAGAATTTTATGGTTAACTTTCAACAAATTTTTCTTCTATATTGAATTTGCTAAATTCTGAAATTTTCCCAATGTATTCCATAAATTGTCACATAGGATCAAAGCATATGAGTTTAAGTAGACTACCTCAGAAAGAAAACTTGAGTTGTCTTAACCAATTTGCAGATCGTTATCCAGTATTTAAGGGGGTGAAGAACCAAGATCTTCTTGTCAATATAGAAGAGATTGGTGAATGAACCACATTGTTTGTCATTTATTGAATTATGGCTGATCTCATCCCTCTTCTCCTTTCCCTCTCTTGTTTGGAAAATTAAGACCCTGCCTCTTGTTAAACTACCTACTTTTCCCAGGCTGAATTCCATCTTCCTTATCCCTGCTTTCTGTGCTCCTTCCATTAATTGCTACATCTCTTGCTGATTTTTCTCAGTCACATACTTCTCCTCTTGACATTTGAATATACATTTTGTTTGTTGGAATAACATATGTAAGCTTATAAATTAGGACATTAGATAGACTAATGATTAAATACTGTCTATTTCAAGCATCTTGATTACATGTTGATGAAATCTTTCCAACATTGAAAAATTTTAACATATAAATGTGCATTTACACAAATACCAATTAAGATGCATACATTCTTTTTCCATCTCCTAATGACAAGGCTTCCAGACTCATCATCCAAATGAGAAAACCCAGAATTATTCCCAATAGCCAATACCGCCAATTGCTGCCTCTTATATAGTCATTTCAATGCTAGACCAGATTGGATTTCTTTGTTATCTTTTTTCATTTTTAAAACTTTCTTCACATTTTCCAAGTTTTCCTTAAGCAGACTGCTTTGTTAGAACAATCCCAATAAAAGTGACCATGGTTGTGGCAGATACAGCATTTGAAAAGCAAATTTTCATGATCCAAGAAATGTACTGTTTTTCTTATTTCTAATCTGAGGGTAATAGCTTTTCGTAATGGTTAATTTAGTACCCAAAAAACACAAATCAGTGGATAAACAGTTAGAGTTTGTTTCTTGATTCCCCTAGATGAAAGAATATATTATCCTAAAGTGCTTCCTACTATCTGAAAACTTTTTTTTTTAAATAGTAAAGCAACCCATAGAGCCGGACCCAAACTGAAACTAGGGTAAGAGTTTCAGAGCAACAATCAAAACCTCCAGTCAGAAAAGCATAGACAGTCCAGCCCACCATGCACCTCACTAAAACATTTCCATTATCAACAGGTTATCAAATATCACTGGGAAATATCCTTAAGCAAAGAATCTGAATTACCATCATACTTTCATCCATAGTTGAAAAACTCGGACTCAGCAATAACTCGGCAAACCCAAAAAATTTAAAAACTCAAGACTCAGCAAAAACTCGGGGAAAAACTCGGCAATAACTCGGCAAATTTATCGAACATTTGAAAATACACAATTTTTTAAAATATTCTTAAAAACCACACATATAAACTGAATTTTTAGAACATATTACTGATTTCATCATATATAAATCAAAATTAGAGTTTAATACATATCAATCATCAATGTATTTACTGATTTCATCATCTATAAATCAAAATTAGAGTTTAAAACCTTAATACATATCAATCACCAATGTATCATAGACCAAAAAACAAGTTCGACTTCTCAATACATATCAACTTCAAGTTTCAGTATCAATAAAAATTATCTATCCTAAATTTCTTCTACGACTAAAACTCAAAAGTTTTTGTCGCTGCTGTGTGGGTGGTACTGAAGTAGATGGTATAGGTGCAATGTCCTCAATAGAAGCCTCAACAGGTGCCCCAACAGGTGCCTCATCCATAGGGATAGGATCAAATTGTGTGTGTGAAGAAACAGCCTCTATTGGCTGACCAAGCTCGCCTTCTTCCTCCTCATAGGCTGCCACCTCTGCTTCCCATTCAGCTGCATCTGCCTCCGTCTCCATCTCAGCGAACTCATCATCACTTATCCATGGTTCCACATTGACCTCATCAGGCTCAGCAATCCAATCTGAGTATGGATCAATGTCATCAAGGTCAAGTGCTTCATGTGAACTCAACCCTTGTACCTTCTTCTCATGCAACCAAAGGTTGTAGTGCACGTAGACAAGGTCATTCAAGCGCTTTTGAGTCAACCGATTGCGCTTCTTTGTATGAATGGCCTCAAAGACACTCCAGTTGCGCTCACAACCAGATGCACTACAAGGCTGAGATAAAATACGAATGGCAACCTTTTGAAGATTAGGCGTTGTGGCACCATAATCTTCCCACCACAAATCTACAATGATGACCATTTATAACTTAGTAAGGATTTAATAAACTTAAACATTAACATAATGTCATAAATAGTAAAATAATATTAAACACATAAATTTGTTACCTGGCTGTAGAGTATCTCTCCTACGAATGCAATCCTTGGAAGAAAACAATGGCCCTTTGACCCTCTTATAGCTCTGTATCTCATCAAGTATGAGATCTCAAAGGTCATCATTACTAACCAATCTTTCAATACATGTATTGAGGCCAACTTTAACCTCTGCATTTGCTCTGAAAGTAGGAGAGAAATAAAACTTGGGTTTCAAAAATTATGCAGCAGCATGAATATGTTGGTGGAGTTGTCGGTTCCACCTCTGATCTATTATGCGCCATATGGGTTCATATTTGGTCTTGTTTGACCCATATAAATGTTGAATTGCCTCTTTGGCCTTATCCATGGCCTCACATAGATACCCCATGGGGCTTTTATCCCCATCCACCAATCGTAGAACTCTAACCAACGGTTCTGACACCTAAAATATAAAAAAATTAACAAAATCAGCAAACTATAATATTAGAAAGAAATAAAATAAATCATCAATAAATGTTTGAAAACTTATGTTGATGATCTCCTCCATTTGTTTGGCAAATCTATCATCAAAAATGGTCTTCTTGACCTTATCTGCTTCAAGCTTCTTGGAATAAGGACTCTCAAGCCATTTTTCACTCACAAACATGCGCTTGAGGTTGGGCAATGTAGCTAAAGTGCTCTGCAAGGTGAGGAAATTGGTGGCAAAGCGTGTGACTCCTGATCGCACGAGATCCTTACCATCAGTGTGCTCTCTCATGAGACTTAGGACCCATGTGTGATTGTAGATGTACTTTGTGATATTCCTTCCATCTTCAACCACATTCTTCACCCAACTTATTTTCCCTATGTCCTCAAGGAGCAAGTCAAGACAGTGGGCAGCACAAGGGCTCCAAGATAATGTAGGATGCCTCACCATTAGAAGTTTACCGGCTGCCACATATGCAGCTGCATTGTCGGTCACAATTTGAATTACATTTTGAACTCCCACTTCTATCACCACCTCAGCCAACATGTTGCACAAGGTCTCTGCATTTTTTGTTTCGTTGGAGGCATCAACTGATTTTAGAAATACCAATTATCCCCCTAAAGCCACTAGAAAGTTGATGAGTCTCCTATTTCTGCCATCTGTCCATCCATCAGATATAATGGTGCAGCCATTCTTTTCCCAATTTCTTCTTTGTTCCTCCACTAGTTTGTGTGTGTTTTGGATCTCATTCTGCAATAATGGTCCACTCAACTCATAAAGACTTGGGGCCTTGAACCCCTTACCTGCCACAGTCAATGCAGTGACCAACTCTTCCCAATAAGGACTAGAAGCAACATTGAATGGAATATTGTTGTAGTACCAAAATCTAGCACATGCCAACTTCGCCTCATTTTGCAACTCTTTATTCCAAGAAGTGCCTTCCAATGAAGGTTGTGCACCAGGAGTATTACGTGGAACAAAAAAACTAGAACTGAGGCTGCCCACACTCCTAGATGCTAATCCTCGTATCCGTGGCCCAAGAGAAGAAGAGCCTCCCATAGCCCTTTGTGCCCCTATAGAACTAGAATCTACATATGGGGCTGCCATTGCCTCTGCTGCTCTTTTTTTACTTTCCTTCCTTTGGTCATATGCTGCAAGGAGTGCTTTGGCCTCCATCTCAACCTCTTCGGGTGCCTCTTTACATGGTGTAGCATCTCAACAAGGGATTCGTGCAAGGTGGTATTTCAGCCGGTTTATGCCACCAGAATAAGACTCGGTGCAATGGTTGCAAATAACCTCTCCTCGCGTTGCACCTAGTGTTCCATGTTTCCAGCAAGGATCTCTTGGTTTGCCACCACTCTTTTTACTTGCAGAAGCCATTAGTAAAATACCTAGCAAAAGAAAGACAAGATAAACATTAAGAGATAAAAAGTGAAGTTAAACAAAATAAATGAAACATATTAAAATTTAAGAATGATTGAAATTTGAAAGATTTGAATTTTGAAACATATTAAAATTAAAAATGATTGAAATATTTTAATTTATTAATTTATATTATGATAAATTGATAATAAAGAATACTCGAAAAGAAAATAATAACAAAAATAATGATATTGAAATAAAATTTGATATTTGAATATCATTATTTTAATTTTTTGTTATTATTTATTTATTATTGTCAATTTATCATAGTATTAATATAAATTAATAATTTTCAATTATTTTTTATTTTAAATTTTAAAAATAAAATAAAATAAATTAAAAGTTTTCAATTTTCTTTTGCAAATATAAGTTAATATATTATTAATATTAATTATATATTATATTATAAGTTTTAAAAATAAATCAAATTGTAAATTAAAAATTAATATATTAAATTTCAAATTATAAAATGTATTATAACTTTAAGTCTTAAATTTAATACATTATTAAAAATTTATACAATATAAAATATTAAGAATTATTATAACAAAAAATACATAAATTTAAAGTTTTAAACAAATTATTTTTTGTTTTATTAAAATCTAACACTATTAAAAACTAAATGAAATTTAAAACAATTTTTTAAGAATATAAACTATAGTCGCACTATGCACATACCTGGAAATTGGAATGAACAAAACGCACGAATCGAAGTTGGAATCCAGACCAAACAATGAAATTTTCTTGTCTCCTGCGTCGATTTCTTTTTGCCGTCGGATTCAGATCAGACAAAAAAATTTCTTTGGCTCCTGCGTCAATTTCTTTGTTGTATTCCGGTTGTTTTTTATGCCCTCGTTTCAACTCCTGTCGTCGTTTTTTTTCACTTGCAATGGTCGCGACGTGAAATGAAAGGAAAGCGAATGCATTTCATTGAGTTAAAGCAAAAAAATTAGGGTTAAAAAAATCCCACCACGTTTTGTCTTTTTCTGGCCGCATTTTACAGAAATATTCGCATTTTTTTGCGCGTTTTTCAGAATAAATCGCCACACGTTTTTATCAAAACACGGCTGCAAGTTATTGTGCGATTTACTCGCCCAGGGATTTGACAGGCGATTACTCGCGAGTAGAGCGATTTTTTGGCAAGTTTTTCAACTATGCTTTCATCCTTCGTTTGGTTCAAATTCATCTCCGCAGATATGCAGCCCTAGCTCACAATCCATAAACTCCACATAATAATCCAGTAGCTTCCAAATTCATTACATTTGGATCGAATTCTATGTCCCCTCCAACAAAACATCTAGATTTTCCTCTACCAAAGGAAGATTAAATTGAGGTTTAAGTGGGTGTGTTTCAAGGTGTTGATCACAATACCTTTCAGTAGCTTCTCTCTGTCTTTCCAGATTGTTACTTATTCTGCTCTTCTATATACTCATTGATCCTCTCTTTGCTTCAGCCATCACTCCATTCTTACTTTTATTTCTCTATTATTGATTTTGAATTTGCTCCCCTTGCAAGTTCCATCAATTAGGTAAGTATGATTGTCAAAAAAAATTCATTGTATGTTGCTCATTTGGGTATGTGTTCAACTTTCAAGTTTGCCATACAGCAAAAAAAAAAATCCAGGTTTAGTACAGCTGACAACCACCCATAATTAGCAAAAAAATATACAAAATTGAAGAACACAAGTGATGGTGATAAAGATAATTGATAATGCAATGCCAAATGTCAGATCAATACAAAATTACACTCAATAATGTTCATCTTGCTCTTCCTTGAGACCGTCAATGGCATCACTTGGTTCAATTAAACCATGAGCAATTGCAATGCCACTCCCACTTGTTGCATTGTATGTAAGAGCCTTCTCATCCTCTAAAGGAACTATGGCAAGCAATGAAACAAGAGCATCTAAGTTGGCATACTCATGGCCTACATTTGAGTTCCTCATCACCCCCTTTGCATACTCAACTTGCTTATTTTGCAAGAAGCAAAAGTTGGAATGCACATCAACTAACTCCTTTGTCTTTTCTACAGCCAACAAGGCATCCTTAACTGAGGGGGTAAAGGAGTATGTACTCTAGTTCCACTCAACTGAAGAAGAACTCACAACCTGTTGACATTGGTGATAACATCAAATATAACATTTGCAATTATAAAATTAAAATATAATATATAGCGACCAAAGAAAAATAGTTAACTTTTATTAATTAAAAATGCATATGTGAGAACTTGATTGCATGAGGGTGTGGCTAGATAGTGCCTTGGCCATGGAGGTAACAGCATGTGCGAGCAACCTATTTGTACTTGTCTCAAAGGCAGCTACGACTATGATTCCTTTAAATTATAAAACTTCCAAACTCGACTACAACAATGTCCTCTAAACTAGATGTGGGAACAGTCTAGTGACTGCAGCCTTGTACCCCTCACTAATTTGAACATCTCTATATGGTGCCATCCTCTTGGGCAAGAAAAGAATCTTTGTGTTGTCATAGTTGGGCAACAAAGCAAATGCTAAGAGATGCAAGGGTGTAGTCATTTTGTTCCAACAATCAACAATGATTCTTAACACACATTTGAAAAATGCTTTTGTGCAGTCATCTTCCTTAGCAAATATTATGAACTCTATATTTTTTGTCTTGAAGTCCATTCTAATGTCCCCTTTTGGGAAATTCCTAATTTTAGGCCTGCAAAACAATATTAATCACTAAAAACTGATACTAGTAATAACAAGTATCAAATTTATGATAATATTCAAATCCATACATAAAACATTATAATATTGAGATCAATAAATCATAGCTAAAACATCATACTTAGATCACTAATTCATAGCATCATTAATATTTAAATTAATAACATCATTAGTACTTAGTTCATAGCATATTCCTCATAGCAAATCACATCATAAAATTATTGGAAATGCTTGCAAACAGCAATCTCAAGGCAGGTCATCCTTGTATTGCAAGAGCACGGAAGGTGGGCCGCTCTTCCATCCCTCAATCCACCTTGGAGGTTGGCTGTCCTCCTTGATCAAGCCCAAGAGCATGGAAGGTTGGCCTTCCATTCCATCTCAGGGTGGCGTACTTGATAAGAGCATGAAGACTGGTCTTCCTTCACCTCTCATGAACTCGGAAGGCTGAACGACCTTCCTATTTGCAAGACACATCACAAATTCAAGATATAATTCCTCAAGGAATTTGCTGGAATATTTCTAAATAAATACCTCTTAATGAAATGATAAATTTACTCTTAAATGGCTGCCACCAATTATATTTCAGAATATTACCAATGGCTGTTCTCAATCTCTATTCCAAAGAGATTGCCTTATATTTCTTATTCTTATTTTCCTTTCTTCCAACTTGATATTTCTCCACAAGGAAATGATCTCCCTTTTATATCTTATTATTGGGGGTCACAACCTTTCATATTTGAAAGAGTCACCACCTTTCACATTAAGAGTCACAATCTTTCACATTAGGAGTCACATCATATTTATTCTTAATTGATTGATTGAATGATGTTATGGATGTCTTTCTCAAATGAAATGCTCTCCCTTTTATATCTCAAGTTTGAGGGAGTCACGCCTCTTCACCTCTATTGCATTTGCAATAATTACAACTCTTCACCAAGTTGAGTGAGTGGATGACAAATAGTGTCCAAAATGTGCATGTCTCTTGCCTCCACCAAAATAAATTGCTTCCCTAAAAAATTTGGTGTTGTTTGCTATGACTTGAACAAGATTTTGAGCACCCACCTCTATGATCTCTAGGAAGATGAGACACACATTACATGTTGCATTTATGCGAATGTGTTTCCTTTCAACCTCGTGAGATCACCATATTGGTGGGAAAGGTTGACGACTATTAGTTAAACACCAATTGGTCAGGCAAGTCCTTGGTATGAAAAGGTGTGCACTACCTTATTGACAAAGAGAAAAAATTGTAGATCATTGGCTAAATCAAATGTGTACATCATTTTCGATGAATGGAAAGATTGCAAAAATGGGTCGTTAATTAATGCCCTTCACTTGCCCCTCACAATTAATTGCCTTCAACAACATTGTCCCTTTAGGGCATACTACAATGGCATTAATTAACGGCCTGTTTTTGCAATCTTTCCATTCATCGAAAATGATGTACACATTTGATTTAGCCAATGATCTACAATTTTTTCTCTTTGCCAATAAGGTAGTGCACACCTTTTCATACCAAGGACTTGCCTGACCAATTAGTGTTTAACTAATAGTCGTCAACCTTTCCCACCAATATGGTGATCTCACGAGGTTGAAAGGAAACACATTCACATAAATGACACATGTAATGTGTGTCATCTTAATCTGATTTTCCCTATCTAATGGGCATTGTTTATGGGAAACAAAAGGGCTATCATATGCTTCGAAGATAGTATTGCAATGAAAGTATGTGTGGTAGCCACGATTGAAGAAGTGGAAGATGGCCCTAAAAATGGCTTGCCAATCCCTTCTTGGCTAAATTTTATTTTTCATTTTGCTCTCATTTGCACTTTTAGTTGCTCACTCTTTGATATACAAGGCAATTTGCTCTTTTGGCGACCCCTATTTGTTTTATCTTATAAAATTACGATTCCTTAGTCAGCCATTGCACAAGTGAGCTTTCACTTGACTATACAAGCTCTTATACTAGTTGTGGAACTAACTACAATGCCAACAATAACCCCCACCTCAAGAGAGCTGCTCAAATATTGTCACATGTTGCCAAAGAAGTGGTACTTGGTCAAATTTGAAAGTCATGTCCATACTTGGACCCACTAAACTAGAAATAGCAGCCGTTACAAACTCTATCATGTATAGATACCTACACTTACATGTTTTAAAATAAACCTATATTAGGAAAATCAGAAAAAAAATGTAACCCCTTATTACATTAACATAGACAATATTAAAAAATAATGAAAAAGCAACATATTGCCCTATGAAAAACTTTTAAAGTTGATAAAAAAATTGAAAAAAAAAAACATTTTTAAAAATTGGGAAGCTTGGAAATAAACTTTAAAAAACTTACCTAGAATGATGAATGCCATTGATGTAAGTTATTTGATCCCCATAGCACTAATCAATGACTACTTCGTAAACCTTCAACACTCAAAAATCTAGCAACCCTAAGGAATGACAATCAATAAGTTTTGGAAGTTGGAGTCACAGGTAAGTTAGAATTGTGCTTTGTGCTTTTAGGTTGCTTATCAAGTTTACATTTACGTTTTAGGGCTTTTTAGCATTTTAAATTGTGTTTTTCTAAACATTTTTTTAGTTGCTTTTGGCTCATTTACCCAATAGCTACCCCCCAATATGCCCAACTTTATTCAAGAATTGCCTAAACATCCTAACAACACATATAGCATACTCAAGCCATATCTAAGGTATCTAGGCCACACCCTAAGTAACTCCTAGGTATCCAAGCACCTAGACCTATTCAGATCAAGCAAGGGTGACTAGGACAAACCCAACAACATAGGTTTCTCTTACTACCAATATCTATCTATTCAATCAAGTAATCCTATTTTAATTCAACATCATTAAGTAAATTGATATTAAACAAAAAAATTATGGATCTTCACCATCACACTTCTTGTAGATAAATCCTTCCCTATCACTTGAATTTCTCTAAATCTATTTAATATTTTAAATAATTATCATTGCATGCATTTGCACTATTGTTTCAATCATAGTTTGCAAACTCAAATATTGAGTACTTGCAATTATTTCACAAAATGAGTACTCTAAAAAAAGCTCGTCAATCTGAGGTGTTGAGTTTTGCCAAGTTGCAACAAAGAAAATTAGCAAGTATTCACCAAGTTTTGACAAGTCTGTCAAAAAAATTGTGGGATGCAATTCAAATGTTCAAACATGTTTTTTTGCCTTTTACAAAATTATTAAAATACCATGCACTATAAAGGTTTGTGTGGTTTTTAAGGTCCACAATTGGACTTGGCTGCAAGCATTATACCCCTTGACCCCACAAGGGGCATTGCCTCCAAACCCTCGCCAAAACTCATTCAATACATTTTGTAGTTGTATTTTGCATAAAATTTATGTTTTCCAAAGATTTGTGTTTTTCCTTAAAAGTTGAAATCTTTTTTAAGTTGTCAAGTCAAAAAGAATTGGTTTGTGGAGTCCAAGATGAGTTTGAGTTTGTGAACTATGGTTTTAATAACAAACTATCATCTTTGAGTCTTTTTCTTTGTAAATAACTAGCTCATAATCCTATAGCATATTGTTTAGTGACTTCATAACCTAAACCCACCTAACAAAACTTCTCATATTTATTTTACCATGTTTTTCTATCATATTATATTGCAGCAACCAATCCATAGACAAATTAATGTCACATGTCTATGATGAGCACACAACTATACTGAAAGGGGGGACAGGGGGTGAGGGTGAACTAGTATAGATTAAACTAATATTGAACCTTATTGAACACACTTGAACACAATCAAAATAATGAACACTTGAGCACAAAGATTTTACGTGGAAACCCTTGCAGAAAAAGAAAACGGCACAAAATAATGCTCTTTTATATAAATCACCAATTACAACTTTTGTCAGCACCAACCTACTGGAGGTACCAACCCCCACGGACCTTTGTAGGCACCAACCTTCAAGAAGCATCAACTCCCTTTGCAAGACACCAACCTTGACTAACTCGAGGCACCAACTTCTATGATAAACTGAAAATAATATCTGGACTTCTTCACAACTGATCTGCACTTTCTCCTCAAACTAACTCCTCCTTTTGTGATGTATAATTCTTCTTTAAAGCTCACACAAACTCTTCCTTATTATTTCTGCTCTTCTCTATCACTCACTCATTCAAATGCCTTCCCAAATCTGAATAGGATCTAATCTTATATCAATCTCGAACTATCAAACAATTACAACCCTGATAAGCATCATGCCCCTTGAAATGGATCGCTGCCCTTGGTAAGAGAGATCGCACCACTTTATTGGAAAATAAATCTAACTTTTAATATCAAACTAATCGCTGCTCTTCATATACCATTTGCCACCCTTTTATGACATTAATTTCTCCCTTTTAATAACAAACTCATGCCTCTTCATAACATTATATAATTGCTGACTTTTCTGAAGGAATCGCACCATCTCCTAAATATTAGTTAATGATCTAATTCATGATTAGATCGCTCCTTAAATAATATTCAAAATCGCTGACAAAAAAGAATCTCATTTTTGTGTATAAAGTCTCCTTAATTGCCTCTATTGCAGGTTTGAACTTCCTCTATGATCGCTGGTATAAAATCATTTGCTACTCCAATTTTTCTTTTTTTTTTCAAAGGTATACATATCATCACAAATATGATCTTTATTTATTCTGGTGTGAAGCTAATTCTCTAAGGATGTCAGCCATAGCATTTCAAATCTTTAATTTGAAATTATCAATATTTTCATCGGGCAAGTATCCATATCTTCATTGGGCAACTAAATCAAGCATTGGAGAAAGTCTTCATCAGGCAATTAAAACCAAGCATTGAGGATAGTCTTCATCAAGCATAGCTAAATCAGATTAAGAATGAGACTTGGGAACTTGTCCCAAGACAAGAGGATAACAATGTGATTGGCACAATGTGGGTATTCAAAAACAAGTTGGATGAAAATGGGCAGATTGTTAGAAACATGATAAGATTGGTGTGCAAAGGGTATGCACAAGTAGAAGGGATAGATTTTGAAGAAACCTTTGCACTTGTTGGCTGTCTTGAGGCAATCAGAATATTTTTAGCCTTTGCCTGCTTCAAAGACTTTAAGGTATATCAGATGGATATCAAGTCAGCTTTTCTGAATGGATATTTAGAAGAGGAAATCTACATAGAACAACCTGAAGGTTTCCTCTTGATAGAAAATGAAGATTATGTGTGTCGACTTAAGAAGGCTCTATATGGATTGAAATAAGCTCCTAGAGCTTGGAATTCCAGACTAGATAAGTACTTGCAAGAACAAGGATTTAAGAGAGGTATTGTTGATAGTAATTTGTATTTCAAAACAAAAGGTAACAACTAGATTGTCATTGTGGTTTATGTTGATGACATTATATTTGGTGGAAGTCACGACAAGCTATGCAATAAATTTGCACAAGATATGCAAAATGAGTTTGAAATGTCTATGCTTGGTGAGCTATCTTTCTTTTCAGGGCTACAAATATCTCAAACCAAGGATGGTATATTCATATCCCAGACCAAATATATCAAGGAGATGTCAAAGCGTGGCCTGAAGTCATCCTAAGATGTCACCTTGATAGTTGTTGTTGCCGTTGTAATTCATTGATTGCTTTTACCCGAAATTTGTCTTCCTTTGCTTTCATGAAGGTCTTAGGCTCAATTTTGGAAATCAATGACATACTTTCAAATTTTGGCTGATTGATCATTCTTCTCCTAGTTTGTATTTCAACGTCCTTCTCTCTAATAATCAAATCTTCAAAATGATTTCTTTGCAAAAATCTGGAAAGAGTGTTTGGTGGTGCTTTTAATGGTGTCCCAGATGATGTTTTTGTACCTTTTATCCCATTTGTCTCAACAACTTCTTCTTCCTCCTCCTTGCAAAATTATTCTTCCTAATAGTCTAACTCAAGTGCTTTGACTTTATAATACCTTTCCTCATCAACTCTCATATTTGCACTTTCAACAATTTTCTGCAACATCTTGATATAGCATTTATAAGCTTTACTTTTTACGAAATACCCCACAAATATCCCTTCATCTGATCTAGAATCAAATTTGCCCAAATTTTCTTCATCTCTCCTTATGTAACACTTACTTCCAGACACTCTAAAATACTTAACTATAGCCGGCCTTCCCTTCCAAAGCTCATAAGGAGTTTTATCACTATTCACTCTTAGTTGACCTTTGTTTAGAATGTAAATAGTTGTTAGAACTGATTCTTTCCAAAATGAATCAAAAAGTTTTGACTCATTCAACATTGTTCGTTGTATTTCCTGAATCGTTTTGTTCTTTCTCTCCGCAACTCTATTTTGTTGTGGTGTTCTTGCAACTGAATAATGCCTCTTGATCCCATGTTTTTCACAATATTCTACAAATTCACTTGAGGTGAATTTTCCTCCTCTATTAGACCTTAAACATTTAATCTTCCTTCCCATTTCATTCTCAACAAAAGCCTTAAATGCTTTGAACTTTTCAAAAGCTTCTGACTTCTCCTTAAGAAAAGTAACCCAAGTCATTCTAGAATAATCATTAATAAGCAACATAAAGTAATATTCACCTTGTAAGCTTTTTGTTCAGGTGGGTCCACATAGATCTATGTGGACAAGCTCTAGTGATTTGGTGGATGAATGTTCTTTCCTCTTGAAGTTTACCCTAGTTTGCTTACCAAGCTAGCATTGTTTGCAAATGGCGTTCACTGGCTTGCAAATTCTTGGCATATCTCTTATGGCCTAATTCTTACTGATTTTTACCAAGTTGTCAAAGTTCATATGTCCCATCCTCCTAAGCTATAGCCAGCTCTCATCTTCCTAACTTATAAAGCATTTTTGACCTCTGAATTCACTTAGAACATACAGATTGTTCCCTACTCTGCTCGCATCTACAACAAGCCTTCCATCCTTTCTAATCTCGCACCCTTCTTCATGAAAGATCAAGGTATGTCCTTGATCACTCATTTGACTCACACTCAAAAAAATATGTTTCAAACCTTCAACATAGAGAACATTTTATGTTCGTGTTCACCCACTATCCAAACTTAGAGTTCCTTTTCCTATAATTCTATGTATAGTATTATCTCCAAATTTTACCAATCCTCCACCTATCCTCTGTAAGTGGATGAACTTACTCTTATCTTTGGTCATAAGACTCGAGCATCCACTATCGATGTACCATTTATCCTTTTCATTTTGCATGCCGAGTGCAGTTTGGACTAGCATGGATCTTTACTTTTCCTCTCTTTGTTTCTACTTCCAAACTTTCATACTCTCTCCATATGTTTTAGGCAAAGTCTCTTCCATTTTGGATGGTTCAGGAAAAACCGTTTTGCAATGCCTTGCTATGTGTCCAAAATTGTTGCACTTAAAGCACTCAACAACAAAGTTTAGAGGAGCAAATGCATTACGATTCCTACTTTCAAATCCATTAGAGCATCTATTCCATCTGTTATTTCTATTTGAACTTCTACAATTCATTGATTTATGGCCAAATCTATTGCAAGAATAACAATAACCGAAGAAAGAATCATATAACCTGTTTGGTTGGGGCTGCCTCTGCTGAAAGGACTTCTTAGCTATATCTTTCTTCTCATCTAAAGTATTGTTCATCTTTTGCTTTGTTTTATTTTCTTTTGTTTTCTTGCATTCTCCTTCGCTAGGGCTTTTGACAACTTCAACATAGTTCTTAGCTTTTGTGAATTTGATGTCCTTTCCTTCTTTGAAGTTTAGTTCCGTCATAACCCAATCCTATTTTAAGTGTCGGTGATCTCTGTTCACCCAAAATATTATCCAGCATTTCGGTGCTTTTCTCAAACTTCATGCTTTTACTCATTTTTTCCATTGCCTTTTCCAAATCCTTTCTTAGTGAGACAATCTCTCACATTCTTTTTCCTTTTTCTTGAATTGACTTTTTGTCACCTCCTCTATTCTCCTACTTTCTTCAACATGGAGCTTTAGCTTCAAAATCAATTGTTCAAATTCTACAAACCTTTTTCTTTCTTCTTTGAATCTTGCCTTTCTTCTCTAATTTTTCTTTTTCAATATCTCAATTTCACTTATGGCAAATTCTAATTCTTCTACTATATCTTATGTGCTATATCCTTCAGTATAGTCTATTTCTTTTGGTTTATTTTCAGCATCCTCCATATCTTTTATCTCTACAACCATGAAAAGCTTTTCTTCTCCATATCTTCTATTTTCAGCATCCTCCATATCTATTATCTCTACAATCACTTGAAGAATCATTATCTTTGTAGGAGTACAGGCTCTTCATAAAGTTCTCCTTTTTGTTGCTTTTGCGGAATTTGTTCTTTTTGCTTCCCTTCTTCGGTTTACTCACGTCTTCCTCTTCACTGTCACTACTATTCGCATAAGGACATGCTTTTGCAAAATGTCCAATCTTGCCACAAGTCAAACACTTGAACGGTAACTTGCCTTTATATTTTCTAGTTCCTTTCTTCAACTTTCTTACGAAATTCGCTATCTCTTCATTTGCATCACTATTTGATTTATCATTCTTATCTACTTACTTCTCTTTTGAATTTTTGGCAGCCTTGAATGTTGCTTCTTTCTTTAATGAAGCATCTATTTTAGTCCTCATCTCATAGGCAATTAGTATTTCGTGCAATTCATCCGTAGTCAAAGTGTCCAAATATTTCGTCTCCTCAATAGCTGAAATTTTGGGATTAAACCTTGGTGGAAGAGATCTTAGCACTTTCTAAACAACGACTGATTCTTTTACCTCTTCTCCAAGACCTCAAATATTATTGACCGTTTCATGCACATGTAGGAAGAATGTAGAAACATTTTCTTCTTCTCTCATTCTTAGACTTTCAAAGTTGCTCCTATGTGACTGCAGCTTTTCTCCCTTTACTTTCTTATCACCTTCATAGGTGTTCTTTAGCTTGTCCTAAATGTCCTTGGCAGATTTGCAATGCACCACTTTCACTAGTTCTGACTTTGTAAATCCACAAAGAATAGCATTTTTGGCTTTTGAGTTGTTCTCACTTGCTCTTTTACTATCTCAATCCGTGAGTGGCGCTAACGGTGCGGTGTAACCATCTACAACTGATTGCCATATGTCATATCCAAGGGAATTTAGATATGTCTCCATCCTTAAGCTCCAAAAAGCATAGTTAGTTCCATCAAAAAGTGGTGCTTTGTTTGAAGAGAAACCATAACCTTCCTGCCCTGCCATATGTGTTTGCCTCAAGATCTACCCCGAAGCGATAAAGCTTTTTTTCTCCGAAGGAACCCGCTTTGATACCAATTGATGAACACACAACTATATTGAAGACACTTAAACACAATCAAAATAATGAACACTTGAACACAAAGATTTTACGTGGAAACCCAAGCGGGAAAAACCATGCCACAGAATAATGCTCTTTTATATAAATCACCAATTACAACTTTTGTAGGCAACAAATTACTGGAGGTACCAACCCCCACGGCTCTTCATAGGCACCAACCTACAGTAAGCACCAACTCCCTTTGCAAGACACCAATTGATCTGCACTTTCTTCTCAAACTAATTCCTCCTTTTGTGATGTATAATTCTTCTTTAAAGCTCACACAAACTCTTCTTTATTATTTCTGCTCTTCTATATCACTCACTCATTCAAATACCTTCCCAAATCTGAGTTGGATCTGATCTTGTATCAATCTCAAACTATCAAACAATGCAACTCTTGATAAAAGATACAACCCTTATAAGCATCATGCCCCTTGAAATGGATCGCTGCCCTTGGTAAGAGAGATTGCACCACTTTATTGGAAAATAAATCTGACTTTTAATATCAAACTAATTGCTCCTCTTCATATACCATTCGCCACCCTTTTATGACCATTAATTTCTGCCTTTTAATAACAAACTCATGCCTCTTCATAACATTATATAATTGCTGACCTTTCCTAAAGGAATCACACCATCTCATAAATATTAGTTAATGATCTAATTCATGATTAGATCGCTACTCAAATAATCTTCATAATCGCTGTCAAAAAGGAATCTGATTTTTGTGTATAAAGTCTCCTTAATTGCCTCTATTGCAGGTTTGAACTTCCTATATGATCACTGGTATAAAATCATTTGCTACTCCATTTTTCCTTTTTTTATTCAAAGGTATACCTATCATCACAAATATGATCTCTATTTTGTCATGCCCCTGAAATGGTAACACTAAAATATGAAGTATTGAAATGCAAATAACTAAATATCAAAAATATAAATATAAATAATTTAATTAAATATTATTATAATTATAATTATCACAGATAATATTATAATTATAATATAAATATTAAAAGGTGCACTGTGTATGTATAAAAGGAATTTGGATGTGGCCAACTTCATATGCCTTGATGCCATCCTTTGAAATTTAAATTTAAATCGAAGACTTATCAAAGTGGCCAACTCCCTAAGGGCCAACTCACCAAAGACAAGCAGCATTTCAATAACACATAAGTCATATATACTTACAAGTGCTGCATTGGAGAAATAAACATAACATAATGTGCGATTTGTTAAGATTGTTATGTGGAGCAATTTATATTAGTAGAAGGCAGCAGTTAATAAGACAAAAGTCTTATTTGTGATGTGGTTAATAAACACAATAAGGATCGACCGTTATTAATGTGTAGTGCCATCAAAATAAAAAGGTGTGATGGGATATACAACAAAATTGATAAAGGTGCGATTAAGTTTGTTAAGGCTGCTTTCATATGAGGAGGTATGATTTTATTTGTGAAGTAAGGCAACGATCTGTTTTGAGATATTATGGAAAGCGATTTGATTAAGAATTATAATAGACCATGAGGAGTGATCAAATATTATTGGGTGTTGTAATTCAAGTTTAATAAGACAGCAATTAAAGTTTAGAAGAGGTGCCATTTGTTGAGGAGTTGTGTCCATTGTAAAAGGTCACATATATTCATAAAGATGTCTCCTTTGAAGAGCATATAAAAGCTCAATGAAAACATGATTTGAAGGCATGGAATGGAATTGGAAAGAATTAGAGAAGCAGATCGGCCAGCAAACCATAAACTCTCTGTTTGCATAAACTATCATGATTGCAGATTTGTAAGTTAATATATTTGTGGTAGGATTTATATGGGAATATAATGTATTGTTTAAATATGATCAATGGTTCATGCATATTGTTATTTATAACTTATGATAGCACATTCATGATTCATTATGTATTGCTGATGTGATTATTTGCAAATATGAAATTGATTAGTTTATTATGCATATATCTTCACCATGATGGGAGAAGGGAGAATTACAAAAGGGGTACAGTGACGGGGCCCTCTTCTAGGTACGCCACCCAGGGGGGGACAAGATGAGCCCACATGGGCCAAAGGGGTACTGCCTTTGGGCCTAGAGAGTTGGGCTACCAGGACACCCTTTTGTAACCTCACTCCCGCATCATGGTATAACAATATAAGGAGATCAATCATGAGGAAATGGAAAAGGATGACAAGATGAGGGGATAACGAATAAATTAGAATCCTCACTAGGTAGGCCACCTCATATGAATGGCATGTGCCACATGAGGCCAAGGAGGATGGTATATCCATCTTCGGGCCTAGAGAGGCTAAGACACCTCATCGAGTCACTCTCTTCCATGCTCTGCCATGGTTGAGCATCCCTAGGGGAAGGTAATAACTGGATTAACAAATTTACTATGGATTTACTAATGTTTAATCATGATACTCTACTTGTTAAGTTATTATTGTAATTGATCTCTAACTTGTTTGCATGGATTAAATCGAGCCAAGGTACACTCTAAATCCATTGTTTGCTTGGGAAATTGGTAATTTAGGTTAAAATTAGTATAATTCCTATTAGGGACATTACATATTTATTCTAGTGTGAAGCTAATTCTCAAAGGATGTCGACCATAACATTTCAAATCTTTAATTTGAAATGACCATTATTTTCATTGGGCAAGTATCCATATTTTCATTGGGCAACTAAATCAAGCATTGGAGAAAGTCTTCATCGCGCAATTAAAACCAAGCATTGGGGATAGTCTTCATCAGGCATAGCATCAAAGAATTACAACACCAACACCAACAATCAAGGTGATATCTCAGGATGACTTTGGGCCACGCTTTGACATCAATGACAACAAAGACATTAATGACAATGATGTTAACAATCTGATAAGTTGAATGGTAAGAGAACAACTCATATTTGATATATATTGAACAATAACTTGAAGTGATTTCTCATTTAAGAACAAATTCACTTAATAGCTATGCTCCCCCAAGTTTCCAAGGAGTGAACAGCAAGGGACGAGAAGACACATTTCTGAGACAAGTTTTTCTTTAAGGCCATTTTTTACAAGATAACAAGGGACGGCTACTAAAAAATAGGGAAAATTTTGGAAGATAAGGAAATTTCAAATATTCACATAGCAACATTGATCAAGAATTCATCATAGACTTTATAGAACCTTTGTGAGCTTGGGTAATTGAATGGGAATTATGATGTTCATTATATATATATATATGCTCTACTGGTGTATATATTCGAGTAAGGAATTTATTATTGAAATTTTCCCAAAGGCTTCAAAACTGCATGTTCTGTTGTCAAACTCATTAACAAAGAGGAATGGTTAAAGACAAAGATAACTAGATATGTTCTAGTTTCACCTCAGCTAGGATACTAATAGATGAGATTGTTCTATGAGTTGTTTGTTGAAGGCATGATTGGAATTTTTTCATTATGAAAGTGGCATTTCCTATTGATTATGACTTAACTTGTATTCAGCAATATAATGGTTGCAGCATGCCAACTTTACCTATGGCAATCCTTGTCTAGTAAAAAAGTTGTCCAATATATAAAAGTTGTTAAATTTAGGTGAACAGATTAAATGCACAGAAAATAACTCAAAAATCAGAAACAATAACACAGCAGATACCCTGGGAAAACCCTCCTCTTGAGGGAGAAAAACCCAGCAACAAAGATCTCTCTTATATTAATGGAGAAGTGGCAATAATTCGTTTTACAATGAGGCCGAAACACAAGGTCAGAACTCAGTACCTTTACCAGATACAAAGAGCAGACACAGAAGGCCAGAAATCACTACCTTTACCAGATACAAGGAGCAGATACAGACCTCACTTTCAGACTGTATAAATCAGACCTTGCTTTAGACAGTAGTTCTGACTTCAAGAATATGTTTGCACTTCAGTGTTAGATAACATTCGAACTCAGAACTGACAGAGGTTCGCATTTGGCATATTTGTCTTTAACAAAATTCACGTCCTTTGATGATCTGCAATCTACTAATATATGATTCGCAATATCATGCATGAAGGAGTTCGCACTTCCTTAACAATGTGCACAAGTTGATCTTTGAACTGCATATGATCTCACTGAGACTAGTATTCGCACTTGATAGTACAGAACTGATATGAAAATGATCGAACTCCTCTTGATAATTACAAAGGGCGAGTCAAGGTGAATATATACAGGTGAATGGGAGAGACGCCTCTCTTAAAATCCTTCATGTCGGCCTCTTAAGAAATCGTATATCTTGTTAAATGAAGTCGGCCTAGATAAATATTATATGTCGGCTTAAATGAATATACACGCCTCTTCACAAGAGGTCGGCCACCTTTTAAGAAAACGTGTCCCAAGGAGAATGAGGTCGGCTCCAAATAAACATGTATTAAATGTCTTCTTGATAACAGATCAAGATGAATTCGTATCTTCTTATGTCGGCCATACAAAGAGAAGATAAATAACAATAAATATAAATTGAATAGCCAACGGCTATCATTCAATTTATGTTTCCATGAAGGAGCTGAGCTGGAAGGAGCTACCGAAGCTGCTATATCATTAACAAAAGTAACAAGATAAGCCTTGA
The DNA here is from genome assembly GCA_007258455.2 of Sequoia sempervirens. Lineage (NCBI taxonomy): Eukaryota > Viridiplantae > Streptophyta > Pinopsida > Cupressales > Cupressaceae > Sequoia > Sequoia sempervirens. The sequence goes on from VDFB02337534.1 coordinate 46,858, forward strand.
TTGTGACTTCAACTGTAAGATAAAAAGATCTGCAACAAGGAATATGTATTTTGTAGATTTTGCGATCACAATTAATCATTGGTATATTACTTGGTTAGATTTATAGTTTGATAAATCTTAGATGGGCATGTCATAAACCAAACAGGCATTGAAAGGTTGTAAGTGTTTTTTAAGTAACTAAAATGTGCCTATGGTACATTAGGGGACAACTAGTTGTCCCCAATGCAGTTGAAGGATATCTAGAAGTCTCATGGATGGCTAGCCATCCCCTAACCTACCTAGGCATTCCCTAAAATAAATTGTACATAATGGTGACATTTCCGATGTCTTTTGCAAAACAAGGAATGGGGTGCGGACATTCCCTATGGGGAACAAGGTCATATTTGGCAAGGATGTGTCCACGTGGAGCATAGCTTAATAGACACCAAAGTGAACATTATAACATCACTAAGTAGGTAATATCATTGTAAGAAAGTGTATAGTGTCAATATAAAGGTATCTGACTATTTAATGCATGACTATTTTGATTTCTAATAAGCATTGTTATGCGATTTATGTTGCTATTAGACAATGAGAGAAAGAAGATAAAAGAACCAAAACCAAATGTATTTAAAGAAGGCTAAAAAACAGAAAACAGATGTATTTTGTCTTAAGATTCATGTGGGTAATCAGACAATGTCCTATGATATGCGGCATAGTTGGAAAACTCACACTTGGCAGCCCAAAAATTTGACTCAGGCTCCAAACTCCGCAAAATTTGCCAAAAGAAACACATAATTACACCAAAAAAAAAACTGAAATAAATGCATGAGAAGCAGAAAGAATAAATTTAGAGATCACATAAATCTGCTGAGTTTGCAACTTCCAAACACAAGAATAAAAAGAAAATGAAAAAAAAAAATGTTTTTGAAATCCCTGCTGCAATTTTGCTTCAGCAGCTGAGTCCAAGTCTGAATCTTGCAAGTCTGAAACTGAAACTTACTGAGTGTCACGAATTATCTGACAGAACTCAACTGACAAGTGCTCAACTAGTAACCTGTTGGCCAAATGAACTTGCTAATTCTCACAAATCTGAAATGAACTTACAGATTTTTCCAACTGCGATATGGGTACATCAGGCAATTGAACACCCAGATTTTAATTACATTCATTATATTCTAAAGACTTTAATAAATAGAATCCGTGTTAATTCATGTCTTGAGTGAATGTTACTATTCCTAATATCCCATTGAATGGGATGAGCTCAAGCGATAAATGAACTTGCAGAATTTTCTAACTATGATATCGGTTAAATTAGGTAGTTGAAAACCGAAATTTTAATTGCGTTAGTTATCTTCTAAAGACTTTAATAAATAGAAAATATCTTTTTACATGTCTTGAGTGAATGCTATTATCCCTAATATCCTGTTGACTGGGATGAGTTTAAGTGGTAAATCATTAGGGCTTTTGTAGTGGAGTGATAAGTTGAAAACCCCAACAAACATGTTACATGCTTATGTTTGTTAAGTGTTTAATTTGTGCAACTACCAAATTGAATTCCAAGTGTGGTGTACCCCAACAATGAGGCCAGGTGGAAGTCTTGTGTGAATTGAACATAAGAGATACCCCTCAGTGTGCATCTAAGTTGAATGACACCTCATAAGGAAATTTAACAATGAAAAGAAAACATTCCTAGAACCCTGTCTAGTTGTTGTAGTTGGGTGGCAAATGCAACTTTTTACCATGATCTTGTCCCTGTTTCAAAAAGTGTGCAGGTAATGAAATTGTGACTAGGGGATCTTATCAAAACCACCCAGTCACGCAACAAACACAACATTGAACTCATAAAACAACACATTTCCATTTAAACTGATTTGACTCATAAACATACATTTCTATGCCACAACAAAAGGAAATCCCATAGGACAACAATATTCACAATCACAACAAAATTAAATGTTTTATTCATGCGCAACATTCAATTCGACCAAGAGTAGGAAACGTTCCTCTCCATCTATCGATTGTTCATTTTCTCTTTCTTGATCGTCATCTATCACTTTTTCATCATCATGTCCATCTTCCAATTCTAGATTCCTCCTCAAATCTACAACTAAATTCCTTAAAATATCAACACGAAACTAAAACATTCCATTTTGGGAGTTCTTCTTAGGGGCATTTTCACAACAATCCTGAATATCCTCTCGCAATTTCAATGTGTTTCCTCTGCAATTGCAAGACTACCCTTCACACCTACAATAAACCTCTCAAGCCTTTCAAACAATTTCACTGCTTCAAACTCTCTATTCCTCTACAACTCCTCCCAACGAGCAAACCTTGCTCTCATACCATTTCATGTAGTCATGACCAAGGGATCTTATCAAACCACCCAATCACACAACGAACACAACACTAAACTCACAAAATAACACATTTACATTTAAGTTGATTTCACATAAACGTACATTTCTATAACATGACCATTGTTCTACCTAGTAATTTTACTAAATTTTACCCACAAGCAAATAGTCTATGCATCTAACAAAATTAGCAATAAAATTTTCTTTTATATTCAATAATAAATGCACCATTTGAAACATAACCTTTCCAAACTTTTCCATTGCATAATCAAAGAATCATTTCAGTAATATAAGTATGATTTCACTTTACATAAATATATTCAAAATAACATTTCATATTTACAATTTCCATATAGATGGGCACATGATTACATACATAGCTTCATCAAGCTTACATCAACTAGAAATACAAATGGTCCATAATGTCCTCCCAAATCTTGGCCGCCAATTGCATGAGGAGAAGCATCACTCAAGCACTTTTCCGCCAACCATGGACTTACTATGGTCCCCCGCACATCTACCAAACTTGGTAATATGGCCCCCCCTTCGACGAAGAGATTGGTTTGGTAACCTCATCCTTCAAATAGCCTTTCCTGAGCAGAGTGATGTGTCCTACATATCTAGAGCTACCATAATGTCTACTTCTACATGTATGATTACCTCAGCCTAGAATGTAAATTAGATCACACTATGAACTGACAATGTAGACAGTGGCTACCTACACTACTTTGGCCAAAGATTCATCACCCAGTTACTTTGAGTGAGGTCATTTGTTCACCATAATAATTGCTCGATTTGTATTGACCATTAGTATTCTATTATAAGGTTATCCCCTTTTCTCGTGGATTATCCTAACCCTAGGAATAACCTTCCCATTAAATCATATCTAAATGACATTACTACAAGTATCTCAAAATAACTCTATCTTATGCTACGCACCTAGAGTGTTGTCATTACTACATAGAGTATAAATAATATACAATCGTATATATCCCAATATAGTATAAATATCTATATACATATAAACCAAAGAAAGGTTTCACTAATACAAGAAACAAACGAGAGATATGCAATATATCCAAGCATCATACCATACATAAAAAACAATCTTTCCAAACATGGCAACACAGTAAACAATCTTTCCAACATAATAACAAAGGAGTAGAAATTAGCATGCATGTTTAAAGCTCCAACCGACTATTCTTCCCTCCTAGCTTAATGGCTCAAGCTCGCTTGCAACTTCCTCTAAGAACAACCCAACTTCCTCTACTAGCTTCTCACCAAATCTCTCAACTATACTAATGCAAATCAACAAAACAACCCCCTATCTCACAAACTCTCAACTCACTTTGCACAGAAATTGCAGCAGAATAACACAAGGTAATCAGATTGAAATGTGTAGCAATTGGTAGAATGAGCACCTCTATTTATACTAAATTGTGAGCAACCAAAGGTTACAAACAAGTTAATATTTCTGCCACCTTTCTTTCCTCATGCAACAACTCATCAAACTAACTTACAAGTTTGCAACACATAACAATCCTCACCATTCAAATGGCTAAGTCAACTTGTTATAAGGGACAGCAAGACTCTTTTACGGAGTCAAATGAACAGCAAGCTCAAAAGCAAGTTTCCTAAATTGAATTCCTTCTCATGCTTCTGCCAAATTTACTCTTGATTGAGTCTCAAGGCTAAAATATTGCTTTATCAAGCTTATGTGTAGTATACAAACTTCACATGCATTCCATTTACTTCTATATTAGCGCCACATTTCATAAGCTGGGGCCCTTGAGAATAGCGTGGGTTTGACTACTTCTACATTTTTTTAAAACTGCATTTATTTTCTATTGCAATGTTTACACTGTAGCATTTTAAACCATATGTGCCTCTCAATCTTTGTTGACTTGGTCTTTGTTGCTTTGTGCACAAGTCTACAATGCAGCGCTTCATATGCGCCTATGCTTCTATTATGCGCTTCACTATTAATAACCATAGCGCTATGTTTTGCGCTTTATTAACATCTCAAACAATTATCAACTATATATATTATATATATATATATTCATTTCGTATGGTTGTCAAATACATTAATTGTTGACTATCAAAACATATATAAATATATAAAGAATAACATTACGTGTGTGTATATGTATATATATATACAATTATACATAAATATATATGTAACAATATTACTTTATATATATGGCAATTGATGGTTATGAGTATGAGTGTTTTTATAAAGATATTGAAATAATATTATGTATATGTATATATATATATATATATATGTCACCTTAGTCCAATCAGTATTTCCATGCATATGGGTAATCCATCCATGAGCATGCGTAGGTACGTCTACCTACGTATACTCATGTATGTATTCACTCACATGTATGAGTTTACAATAGACACATACATATATACATATATATACATTTTATGCATATATCTCATCGACTATCAAACACATTAATTGTCTATGCATTATCTCATCGACTATTCATTTCATATGGTTGTCACATACATTAATTATCGACTATCAAGCATATATAAATATATAAAGAATAACATTACGTGTGTATATATATGTATATACAATTATACATAAATATATATGTAACTATATTATATATATTATAATATATATATATACATATACATAATATTATTTCAATATCTTTATAAAAACACTCATACTCATAACCATCGATTGACATATATATATATATATATATATATATATATATGTCACCTTAGTCCAATCGATATTTCCATGCATATGGGTAAACCATCCATGAGCATGCGTAGGTACGTCTACCTACGTATACTCATGTACGTATTCACTCACATGTATGAGTTTGCCATAGACACATACATATATACATATACATACATTTTATGCATATATCTCATCGATATAACAATAAACACACAAGGTAGGACTTCCACTTAACATCATGACTTCATCACATTCCTCAATCCTGTAATGAACCGGACCAATTTTTTCAATTTATTTCAATTACAACACTAATGCAAGAAGCACCCGTTAGGGTTAGTCCAAAACAACTAGCAGTTTGCAAGTAACTCTTTGCCAAGAATGCGCACTCAATCTCAAGATGAGAAAGATGCTGTCATATGGCAAGAGGGTCATCAGTACAACTAGAAAAGAATTACAATGCTGAAAGTAAACTCGACACCAAGAATGTGCTTTCCAACCCAAGTAGGGCAAGTAGCGACCATCTGGCGGAGTAACAAAAAGTAAATACAATGCTGAAAGAAAGCTCTACCACTTATTCAGCGGGAGCGGATACAATGTAAGAAGTGCAAAGCTTTAATTCCCCTCTTGGTGGAATACCATCCAAGAACTTTAACTGTGTAGTTCATTCACCCATCTCTGGCGGTAAACCGTCCAAAGGTTATTAGGTTTGCTGCTGCTAAAACTAAGTAATTGCAGAATATAAAATGACTGAAATAGTACTACTATTAACAGCCTTACAATGCACAATCTGCAGATTACAAAGTGTTACAAACTGTTAAACCAAAGCAACCACTGATAGAATGCTGTTCCGACTTATTTGACTTCACAATATTGAGAAAACAACACATGAACCGAACTTCTGGAAGTCTGATATAAAATCAGCAAATCTGGAAACATCAACCAGCAACACAGTAACCCACTAAAAAGCTCATAACTCACTCAAAACCCAACCAAATCACTTGAAACTAGATGCAAACGAGAGCTAGAATGCTGACAATGAAAAACTGACTAAGAAATGACTATCAAAATGCAGTATTATTTTTTGGCACACTTCCCAAGACAGCCCAGAATGGTACGGCCAAGGAGAAGGGCGATTTTGAGAAGATAAAATCATAGACTCAATAATAAATTCTGAAACTCACCAAAGAGGGGCGCCCTAGGATGAGGAAGCCAAATGTAAAGTACCCAGAACCAACAAAAATTCATGCAAAGACTTATGAGCAGATTTCTACTTCAGCCAAACCCTAACCAGCAAATGCAAAACTGACAAAATCTTTGAAATCTTCAACCTTGATGCTCTGTCTGCTTGTCTGGATGAGAAGCAGTCTCTAAAGCCTTAGCTAGGTGCTATCTTTCAAGCACGAAACCAAGAGAAATGGCTAGGAGGTATGCATCCCTCGAAGTAACTCTGAAAGTATTTCAGCAGCATAACAGTATGATAGAAAAATAAGATGGCAAATGAAGAATAGAAGCCTCCTTTTATAGACTTGAGAAGAATCTTCCAGAAGCATCTAGAAGGGCGCCCAAACCAAGGTCAAAGCATTTCAAATTTGAAGTTGACTCCTTATCCCTCCAAAGTGGCGTCCCTTTTTGAAGGCAAAATAAAACATTTAAATAAAATATTTCTCTCCTTAAGTTGGTCCAATTTCCTCAAGAGCATTATGACTTTAGAAATATAAAAATTTCTTCATGAGAAAATACCCCTCAAGGTCCCCTTCTTTAAAACAACTTAAAGTCATATTACTAGGACAAGGGTTATTTTATAAAATAAAACATTATTGTCTTTAAAATACTTATTTCTCCAAAATGAACCCCTTAAGCCAAAAATCAGAATTACCCAATGAACTGCCAGAAGAGGAAAGTTGACGCTGGTGCTGGTGGACCACTGCTAAAAATAGAATTTACTAAAATAGTAAATTCAAGAAATTGCTCAGAATGCAATGCATGCAACACCATTGCGAAGTTTTCTGAAAACCCAGAAAGAATCCAAAATCCAAAATCCCAAACTCCGACAAGCAAAACCCTGAATCTTCAAGAGAACCCATCAAGCAGTCGGAAACCCTAATTCTGCCACTGACTAGCCGACAGCACACTGGGAATAGGCTATCAATCACTGAAAAGTGAAGTGCTAAAAACAGGGACATTACAGTCCGCCCTTCCCAAAATTGCTTGTCCTCAAGCAATATTACCATAACTCCAGAAAATTTAAAACTGATCCATACCAAAACAAGTATGATCCCAGGTTCCCAAATCCATCTCGGGAAGGACCCACCATGCCACTGCTGCACCACTCTATTCACATTAGTGAAAACATCATGCCAATGCTGCACTAACCTCCCTTGTAACTCCAAAGTGTTACCATCCATGATAATCAAACTGAAAGATCTTAAAGGACTAAGATCAATATCATGCAACGTCTCACGCCCAAGATGCCTCCACATGGTAACAAACGAAGCCTTGATAGCAAATGTGACATCTTCAAATCTTCTTGCAAGGAGGAAAGCAATCCTTTGCAAGAGCTCAGCAAGTTCATACTCATGTCTCCTCATGGAGCTACTATGTAACAACTGAATTATACCGACACCACCATGAAGACTTCTAATCATTCTTACAATACCAACTCCAAGAGTCTCAGAATGAAAAGCCAAAGCATGTAGAAGTTCGCTGTCCCGAACCAGTATAGTAAAGAAACTATCAAAATTTGCTTCACAAACCTTCTTAAGGTGAACTACAAGAATAGGATAGGTGTGAAGGAACAAATAACCACTGCTGTTCAAAGTTGAAGTCAGCGAAGTGAAATCTGATTTTAGTACTTTGCACCAGGAAAAACAGCAGCACCAAAGAAATTCCCAAGTGTAAGTGTATGAGATGAGCATTGTGTTGCAAGATAACGCCTCAAAATTGACAGGAAAATGCATTAGAGTATTCTCCAACTGAAAAGTACCACCTCTTTGACAAGTAGTGATGGACAAACTCTCCCAAACAAGAGTAACTCCACAATTAAGGTGGCTGGTCTGCCTCCAACCAGCAAGCTCGTGTCTCAAAATCTGCCCTTGTCTTAGCCAAAAGTCACTCCCAAGAGCAACTGATCGTTCAACTCTCCAATCCATACTCAAAATTTCTCTCCAATCCATTTGTTGATGAACAAACGGAACCATCAAGTGGCTGGAAAAGAAGGGAACAACATCAACAAATCTGAAAATTTGATCCTTATTCCTCCAAAGGTCCTTTCCATATGTAATAAACTCTATTAAGCCAAGTTGAGGATCCCAAGTATGGATACCCAACTGAAAATGATTTCCAACACACTGAAAAGAAAACTCAATACATTCCCAAATGCTAGCCGAAACCAAGTGCATACTCAGGAAATTGATAGCTTCACTCATGAACCCCTGGAACCAATTCCTGATAGCATTCACATCTATGGAACATGAAACAAATGTTGTCTTCAATCCAAACTCCAAAAACGGACTAGTTTGAGCCCAAACATCATTACACCCAGAGGATGGTTTGTCAAGAGTACAAACACCAAACTCCAGTTCATCATTCTTCCCTTCTTCATGAGTAACAAAACTGTAACCTTTGCTCCTTGCTGCTGTAATGAAGTTACCAGCAGCTACCAAGTCTTGCTTTGTTAACACCTTGGTGTTGAAGATGTTGAAATCTCCTCGAACCAACACTCCCCATGTGGAGACTCCATCCTCAAACCCACTTGTGCATTCATTATCGAAAGGCCTTGGAAGATTACTAATCACCAAAGGTGGCAACTCCTCATGTAATGATATCAAAGCGCCCATTGACTGGGGTTCATATTCTTCCTCATGCTTGGTCACTTCACCACATGACTCATTTCTCAAATCAAAGAGAGGATTGTCATAAGTTGCTTCAGCACCCACTTCAAAGAAAGGATTGTCAAAGACTTGGAAGTCCTTTTTTTCATCTTGCTGATCCAAATCTGCACACGCAACTTCTGATTTCCTTGTGAAACCTTCAAGATCAAACTCCTCTCGAAGACTATCAAGCTCATCAATTACTTGCTTGATTTCTTCAACTCTTTGCTCATTCTCTTGCTCGCTAAAAAGTTTGAAATCAGCAAACCGGTCTTCAACCTCTGTTAGAGCCAACTGAGTTTCTTTCAACTTGTCCTTAGTTGATTTAAGCTTCAGGGTGAGCTCATCAACCAAACTCTCCTTTTCTTGGAAAACACTGAAGGACTTCTTTGCAAGTTCAATGGCATGATCCCGATCTTCAATCAAGTGTATGTATGCTGATTTCAATGTCTCCAAAGAGTCTCTGATAAGTTGCAAGTTAGGAAGAGCAACTTCATCCTTAACTCCACTTCGTCTCTCCTCAGCCTGAGCCTTCCAATAGAGATCATCAACCAAATTGTGTGTGCGATCAAATAGGGATAGCGCTTGCACTTCTCTTTCAAAAGATACCTTGCATTGATCTTCCCACTCACGAACATGCAAAGACGGTGAACTGCTGATAGGCTGCAACTGAAAATCAGAACTTTGTTTTTCATCTTCGCTACCCTCATAGCTGTTCGAAAACTCCTTTCCTTCACCACCTACTAGCTGAAATTGCTCAATATCACAAAGAGAATTAGACTCCACAAATTCTTCAATACAATGCTTACAACTAGCTTCAAGCATTGATAAATTGGATTTGTGTTTAGGAACTCCATTAAACTTTTCATCGTCAAGAGCCATATGATCTTCAAGCTCCACTTCCACTTCACTGTCTTCATGATCAAAGTTTATGGCAGCCCCCTCATAGCTTGCAAAGCAATCAGAATTTTGAACTTCATCAGGATCAAAGGGAAACTCATCCCACAAAATTTCTTTGTCATCACTAAATGCCTTCACTCCTGGATCCCAAGTGCTAGAGGATTGATTGTTTTGATCAAAAGGAAAGTGCTCTTTGTGCTTCTCTTGGAGGGTTGACTCTTTGAATAGGTCACCACCCAACTCACTTAAACTGATATCTTCATACATACCTCCCTTCAATGGCTTGGTTTGAAGATCAAACCCAAAACCACTCTTGACACTGTCACTATAATGAAGTAAAGTATCTTTAGTGCTAGCTGTTTGGAAAACTTTATCATCTATATCTTCAATGAACCCATCATCTATAGGTATATTTCTGATCTCATCATGAATAGTCATATGTATGCTAAATAGGTCTTCTTGATCATTTGTCATAACTTCATCTTGTGAAAATTCTTGAGGAGTTTGGACAGCAACAAGAGGGAAATTATCCATTACCAAATCTTCAACAAGAAGAGGTATAAACACATCGGAAACACCATCAACAACATCACCATGGTAATGATCATAAGCTGGTTCAAAGACATCACTAGTATTTTCTTCATCGTGCTCTTCTTCTACGAATTCATCCCACACAACGGTTCTTCCAACATCTTCTGTGAAGCCATTAGCCTCAAGACCTTCATTGGATGTATTTTCATTAGAACTCAAGACTGCTATTATGTTCTTTTCATTGAACTGATCTTCATCACTTCCTATCACATGCAAGTCTAAGGGAGTATTTTGAGGCTCTACCACACACTCTTCATCTGTCAAGGTATCTTCATCAAATTCACAATCATTTTGAGGTGACATGTGCACCTTGCTTGTGCCTTCTTCAATACTAGTTGACTGATTTTTCTCTTCAACTTGTTCATTTGTGGGCTGCAATCCACAAACAAACACTTCTTCTTCCTTCCTTGCACCTACAACAATGACATGTTCTGCTTCCTCTTTAATCATTTTCTTGATGTAGTTGACCATAGACAACTTTCCAGGGTTATGAATCACTGCACAATTCAAAAAAGTATCAAATGAAACATCATTCTTAAACTCATCTGTCATGTTCTGATATTCTTTACGGAGTATGTCAGCCTCATGTTCACATTGCCTCTTGAATTGACATTCTTCAGAAGCCACAATCAAATCTGACTTCTCACGATTCCTGGACCTTAGAAAACGCAACATCTTCAGAACCTCTAAAAGCTAAACTGAACTCAAGTGAAGAATCTGATTTCTCTCACTCATCTGTCAATTGACTCTGTCTTTTTCACAGGATGGCAGGAACCTGGCTCTGATACCACTGTAATGAACCGGACCAATTTTTTCAATTTATTTCAATGAACACACTAATGCAAGAAGCACCCGTTAGGGTTAGTCCAAAACAACCAGCAGTTTGCAAGTAACTCTTTGCCAAGAATGCACACTCTGTCTCAAGATGAGAAAGATGTTGTCATATGGCAAGAGGGTCGTCAGTACAACTAGAAAAGAATTACAATGCTGAAAGTAAACTCGACACCAAGAATGTGCTTTCCGACCCAAGTAGGGCAAGTAGCGACCATCTGGCGGAGTAACAAAAAGTAAATACAATGCTGAAAGAAAGCTCTACCACTTATTCAGCGGGAGCGGATACAATGTAAGAAGTGCAAAGCTTTAATTCCCCTCTTGGTGGAATACCATCCAAGAACTTTAACTGTGTAGTTCATTCACCCATCTCTGGCGGTAAACCGTCCAAAGGTTATTAGGTTTGCTGCTGCTAAAACTAAGTAATTGCAGAATATAAAATGACTGAAATAGTACTACTATTAACAGCCTTACAATGCACAATCTGCAGATTACAAAGTGTTACAAACTGTTAAACCAAAGCAACCACTGATAGAATGCTGTTCCGACTTATTTGACTTCACAATATTGAGAAAACAACATATGAACCGAACTTCTGGAAGTCTGATATAAAATCAGCAAATCTGGAAACATCAACCAGCAACACAGTAACCCACTAAAAAGCTCATAACTCACTCAAAACCCAACCAAATCACTTGAAACTAGATGCAAACGAGAGCTAGAATGCTGACAATGAAAAACTGACTAAGAAATGACTATCAAAATGCAGTATTATTTTTTGGCACACTTCCCAAGACAGCCCAGAATGGTACGGCCAAGGAGAAGGGCGATTTTGAGAAGATAAAATCATAGACTCAATAATAAATTCTGAAACTCACCAAAGACGGGCGCCCTAGGATGAGGAAGCCAAATGTAAAGTACCCAGAACCAACAAAAATTCATGCAAAGACTTATGAGCAGATTTCTACTTCAGCCAAACCCTAACCAGCAAATGCAAAACTGACAAAATCTTTGAAATCTTCAACCTTGATGCTCTATCTGCTTGTCTGGATGAGAAGCAGTCTCTAAAGCCTTAGCTAGGTGCTATCTTTCAAGCACGAAACCAAGAGAAATGGCTAGGAGGTATGCATCCCTCGAAGTAACTCTGAAAGTATTTCAGCAGCATAACAGTATGATAGAAAAATAAGATGGCAAATGAAGAATAGAAGCCTCCTTTTATAGACTTGAGAAGAATCTTCCAGAAGCATCTAGAAGGGCGCCCAAACCAAGGTCAAAGCATTTCAAATTTGAAGTTGACTCCTTATCCCTCCAAAGTGGCGTCCCTTTTTGAAGGCAAAATAAAACATTTAAATAAAATATTTCTCTCCTTAAGTTGGCGTCCAATTTCCTCAAGAGCAATTTGACTTTAGAAATATAAAAATATTTCTTCATGAGAAAATACCCCTCAAGGTCCCCTTCTTTAAAACAACTTAAAGTCATATTACTAGGACAAGGGGTTATTTTATAAAATAAAACATTATTGTCTTTAAAATACTTATTTCTCCAAAATGAACCCCTTAAGCCAAAAATCAGAATTACCCAATGAACTGCCAGAAGAGGAAAGTTGACGGAGCTGGTGCTGACTGGACCACTGCTAAAAATAGAATTTACTAAAAATAGTAAATTCAAGAAATTGCTCAGAATGCAATGCATGCAACACCATTGCGAAGTTTTCTGAAAACCCAGAAAGAATCCAAAATCCAAAATCCCAAACTCCGACAAGCAAAACCCTGAATCTTCAAGAGAACCCATCAAGCAGTCGGAAACCCTAATTCTGCCACTGACTAGCCGACAGCACACTGGGAATAGGCTATCAATCACTGAAAATTGAAGTGCTAAAAACAGGGACATTACAAATCCAAACATTCATAAAACAAGATCACAAAAAAATATGAACATTCACAACCAAAACTGAAGATCACTTACCCATTACCCGAACTGACTTGACTCAACTAAGAGCAACTAGAGCATGAGTGTGTGAATGCTCAATAAGGCTGAATTAAAGGTTACCATATCAAGTTCTTCTCATGAGTAATACTTCCCCTCTCTTCCGGAGGTTTGAACTTGTTCCTGCATTCAGCTTAGTACATCATAACAATAGTTAGCCGAATCAATACATTCATATGCATCACATATATTTCATATACAAAATCATAAAGCATTAAATTGAATCAAACATTCATTCATCATATTTCCATCAAAATTCATATATAAAAAACATTCACATATATCAAAGCAATTTACCAAACTAGGTAATAGTAAATAGGTAATAACACATGGGGTGTAACAATTTCTATTTCACAACAAAAGGAAATTCCGTAGTTGGAACCCTGAGAAAAAAGTTTGTGTTGAAGACTTGTCGAGGGTAAACAACAAAACTAGAACTTGTCGAGCCTTTCAAGTGTTCCTAGAACACTTTGAAACTCAACCGATTGAGAACTTATCGAATATTTAGTTAAGAATAGTAACTTGTCAAGCCTTTCAAGTGTTCCTAGAACACTCCCAAACTCCGATTATTGAAAATCGTAGATGAGTTGGTCAGGAACAAGAACTATCAGTGAGTTAGTCATGGACAAGAATTATTGACAAGTTAGTCAAGAACAAGAGCTATCAACGAGTTTGTTGGGACAAGGAATTGTTGACGAGTTAGTCAAGAACTGGAACTATCAACCAACTAGTCAAGAACAAGAACTGTCAATGAGTTAGTCAAGAACAAGAACTATTAGCGAGTTAATCAAGAACAGAAACTGTCGACGATTTTTGTTGTTCCCGAAATAGGCCAAAACTCCAATTTGCTCCTAAACAGCTTTGAAACTCTAATTTCCTTCAAACTTAGTCAAATTTGCTCAAATTTCCACCAAAATGAAACTACAGACACCCATTTGAGCCTTCTGCAAGACGAAGTCCTTAACTTGTCCAAAATTAATTGAAAAATCAATTCGAAATTCCTCCTAAAGCAAACACCAAAAACAACTGAGCACAACAAAGTGGAACTAAAAACCTGAAATATTTTTGGGCAATACAAGATCACCTATAGACCTAGATGCTCCTACATCAATAGGTTAATAGCACACTCAAGAACTAGCCACTTGTTTGTATCCAAAGTTGAAAGATCCACCATAAACCTTCAATAATCATACCAACAAATATATTCATAGTATCTCCCTTCAATACTTTTTCATTATCACACAGTATTTATCATAATTTTTCAAACTTATCTTTGTTTAGCACTTCTGTAAAAATGTATATTTCTTCATCTTTTGTTTGTCAATACATTTATCCAGTATTTGTGCTTTGAACATGTTCTCTGATATTATAATAATACACTTCTATGTACTAAGTCTTTACATGAAAGATTTGGTTGTTTGTCATAAAGAAGCATAAACCAGGAAAAAATCACAAAAATTGCAACTAATCGCAGAACAGAAAAATTCACAATTTTTTTCCCTAAAAAAAAACTGATTAAAAAAATTGTTGACCAGCAATTTTGGCTAATTTTGAAACCGTTGCAGAAGGCGATCAATCAAATCGCTCTACCCTTCCCTATGCCAGACTCAAACCTTGGGGTTCAACACCAAATACAGCACAAATCTTTTCAATCCAAGCATGTGTTCCATCTGGACCAATAGGAAAAGGAGCTCAATAATTTGACATTTTTCGCGTCTTACAATTTTTGCTGAATTTTCCGACTATAATCATGATTTTTTTTTTTTTGGATTTTTGTAAGCCAAATTTCACCTACATGTAGTTGGTAGGGTTTACACTAGCAATTTTCATGTTACTTTTTGTTTCCAGTCGCGATCGGAAAATTATTTTGACTTCATGGATGCGCTAGGGTTTCCTATGGCTGTGTTTTTATTCATCTGTTTGCTTCAAATTAATCTAAGTCCCTATTGCAGCTAAAGTTTTGGTTTGCAATGTAGTTTGCTTTTTCCCACCTATAGTGATGATTGTGGAATGTGGCATAGAGGGAAAGATTATTTGGGCCACAATTTTGGGTTAGCGCTTGTAGTGAATTCTTAATGATATAATGCCAAACATATTGATGACATATCAATTTAAATTTTTATTGGACATTCATTAGGTGACCATTCTAACAAACTAAGGTTTAAGGCCTAACTAACCTCAATAGAGCATACAAAGCAAACATCAATTCAAGTGTACTGCCCTTCCTTGTATATATTCCATTTCAAAATAATAACTTTCAAACCATTATTTGTTTATATATTTCCATATTCAAGTACTTCACCCTTAAAATAACTTTGTCAACATCAAACAATGTTTAAAAAAGCTATGATAGATCTAGTTTTTCAATGCCTCTTCAGACAAATGACTGCAACAGTTTTCTAGTATTTTTGTTAACCATTTACCCAACAATTATATTCCAATGAAACAAATCACATATTAGGCTACAATGTTGTAATGTCCCTTTCTTTACCCTAAGCTTTTCTATGACCATTAGCCTACTTCTAGAGACCTGTAAGCTACTCAAAGGTGTTTTTAGGGTTTCCAAGATTCTTTCAGCTTTTCAAGAGTTTGTTGCGAGAGTTTGCAAGAAGGGTTTCTGGGTCTTACTGGGTTTCCTAAGAACCTTGGTGGGCAGTCATTGCTATTTTAGCAGTGTCTATTTTTAGTACTTACTATTTTTTAGTAAGTCACAATAGCTACTCAAAATGTGTTTATTTGGAGATTGGAATCACTTACTACTTTTAGTTGAATGCTATTTTTAGTAAATGTTATTTCTGGCAATAGTCTTGGCAACATTCCAATGCAAGGTTACTATTTTTGGCAATGGTGGCAGTTGCAATGGTTGACATCTTGCAATTTTGAGCATTCGGCTTCTCCACCATCCTTGGAGTCGAAAAAGGAAAGTTTTGCAACTTATGTTGATGTTATAATTTCAAGTGGCCCCTTTGGACCCCACGCCTAGCTTGATGACTTAAGTTATTTTAAAAAAGCAAATATTATGCAAAGCTTAAGTGGATGCCAAGATTGAGAACTTTAACATTTTAAAAGTTGAATTTATGCATATCAAGGTTGGACACCTAAAGTGACTCAAGTGATTTTAATGCATTTTATATTCCTCCTTGAGAGTGGCATCCCTTTTTGGAGGGAAAGGGATTTCAAACTTTTGGATTTATGAGCCTATTATATGCCCTCCTTGCTATCATTTGATTATGCTATCTTGATGTAACAAAGTGCAGCTGAAATGCAGATTGGACTCCTTGGGCTTTGACAACGAAACCCCTCCAAGTCATCTTCAATTTCAAGATTGAGAGATATCTCCTAGCTAAACAACATTGCAATTTCATCTCAGGGGTTGCAGTTGAGCTTAGAATGGTGATGGCTTACATATTGCTTTCAGTTAATGTTGGTTTTGATGTTTTCAACTATATTTTGGAGTGTGAGTGTATTGGTTTGCAGTTTGAAGGTTTTTTGGAGTGTGTTATCAGATTTTGGTTGTTGCTGGTTATGCCTAGCTGACCCACATTATTGCTCACACTACTTGGAGAAGTTGTTATCTTTTGTGGGTACTGATTCTATGTGTTTCTCATGCTTGGGCACCCCTTTCCCTGAGGTTTCATGATTTTTGGAGGTGTGTGGGATCTAGGCGATCAAAAAGTGGAGGATTGCTTTACAGTTGCTTATCTTTGCATTTTGGCTAACACTAATAGGTGAAAATGTGGAAAAAATAAGCATGGGTTATTATAGTGGTATCAAAACTGGTCATCTTGCCAGCCTATGCTTTTCATTGCCTATAATTAACAAAAATTCTCTATGAGTGATAGAGAAATCAGATATCACAACAAAGAGCAGAAGAGACAGTAGTTTCAGACTCCCTCAATTCCTATAGAGGGGACATTCTCAGAGGTTCTTCGAAATTGTGACAGAGTTGTTGAGAAAATGGCAGAAAAGGACAAGGGACCAGCCCAAGAAGAGAGTATAGATGTCAGAGCAAAGAGAAAGTTTGATTGCATGATGGCCATGATGTCACAGTTGTTGGCTAAGATGAGCCAAAATATATCTCCTACACCTCAGCGTTAGAATAGTGAGACCAATGCCTCAAACAATAACCATAATGGTGGACAAAGTGGTCATTATGTTGAAGTGACTAGAGGATCCACTCCTAGACCTCCCCAACCGACCTTCACTCGAAAGGAGCAACCTCCAATTCCTATGGTTGATGAAGTGAGAAACAGCTATATAGAATATGTTACCCTTCCTACAGAGATACGTGAGATCTTGACATTGGATCAATTCATGAACCAGAAGAAGAGAGGAGGCAAAAGATATGAAAATCGTGCTCCTATGCCACCAAGGGATTATCAACATGCCCTTGAGAAGGTAACTCTAGCACGCTTTGATGAGAGTGATAAGTGTTATGCTAGATCGTGGGTCCAAAAGCTTGATAACTACCTTTCGTTGAGGCCAATGTCAGATGCCATCAAGTTTGCCACTCTTCATTTGGATGGGGCTGCCCATGAATGGTGGTATCACAGTTTGGTCACTCTTGGCCATAACCTTATTGTGAAATATGATGAGTTCACTAACAAACTCATCAAAAGATTTGACACCAAGGATCCTAAGGTGAAATTCCATGACCATGCCCAACTGAAGCAACATGGCTCACTTCATACTTACATTTCTGATTTTTAGAGGCTTTCAACAATGGTGCCCAACATCATTGAAAGAAGACTTGTAGTACTTTTCTCAGAAGGACTAATCGAACAAATCAAGGGGTGGGTGAAGGCTTTTGATCCACCAACTCTTGTAGAGGCAATCAAAAAAGCAAGAAGTATGGAGTTGGTTGCCCCTAGGCCAAAATTTTAGTCCAAGACCTTACTGCATGATAAGGACAAGAGGCATAATAGCAAGGAAAACATTCAGCCCAAAGAAAACCCCGTAAAGAAGGTGGAAGAAGATTACAGAAAAGAGCTAAGGAAGAAGAATCTTTGTTTCACATGCAAAGAGCCATGGGCCCCAGGTCACAAGTGTTGGGAAAATGGGAAGAATCGCCAATTGGAGGCCTATTCAGCTAATGGATCAGAATCAGAAAATTCAGCCAACAAGTTGAAGCAAAGGATAGTGAAGGAGAAAGCTTAGAAGAAGAGATTGAGAAAGTGAAGGAGAATGGTGCCACTCTTGCGAGGATCTCTAGTCTTCATAGAAGCAATTCTTTCAAACTTAGAGGGTTGTTGAAAGGGCAGCAAGTTGTTGTTCTAATTGACACTAGTGCTATGCATAATTTCATTGACGAGGATATCATGGCACAACCTGGGCTCAAGACAATAAAATTTGGGGGATTCAGAGTAATGGTTGCCAATGGTAACACAATGTCTTGTGTTAGGATGATACCACATTTGAGGATCCTATCAAATCAATATGAAGTCAATGATGACTTCTATGTTGTCAACACTAGAGGCACAAATGTTGTTTTGGGTATGCAATGGCTTCGTTCTTTAGGAGAAATCACCTTGAACTTGAAATCCATGGAGCTGAAATATCAAGATGGTGATAGGAAGGTGGTTTTGAAAAGAACGACTAATGGAGGATCCAGCACTATTACATGCAAGATGATGCAAGGGATAGAATCCAAACAAGAAGATAGAAACAATTTCCGAACTCACGTCAATCCCCTATTTGACGAGGAAATAGAGCTCACATTAACTAATCCTTTGTTTGAGATGCATGAAGACAAGATGGTGGAATAACTATTGTCTCTAACCGATTTTCTTCCTATGATGAGATGTGATAGATTGGACCCTTGTGATAGGGAGGTTGGTCTTGTGGATTCATTGCAAGGGATGGAGTATCAAATCAAATCAAATAATGTTGGTGTGGTAAGCCTTTGTGAGGAGGTTTCAAATGCTCACAAATCTCTTTGGGTTATGTCACACAAGTTGATGAATTGTTGGCAGCCCCAACTTGATGGAGTCACTCGGGAGAGGTTTTTCGTGCCCATGATCGTATGCATGGACAAATTGTTGTTGTTACCTCTCTTTGCAGCCATCTTATGAGTCCATTGATGTCCCCACCATTGGATTGGAGAGAGATTCTAAGCAAACGTTGGCTCCATGGTGAGTTGGTGACACTTGAGAGGACTTTCCGATCACCGAACATGAGAAAAGGTGTCATTTTGGCT